>JAGVSP010003923.1:0-18053 GCA_022494985.1 Micrasema minimum
TCTTTTAATTTAAAATTCCCTTTTAAATTTATTAAATTTTAGACAAACCAAAAAAATTTTCCTTAAAGCTTTTCCCTAGTTTTCAAGAAAAATAATTACGCGTTTTTGTTCCTTCATTTTTTTTTTTTAATGCTTTTGGAATTCCAAATTTTACAGGTCCAAAAAGTTCTGATTTTTTTAAATTTTTAAACTTTTTTTAATTTGAAATTTAAATTTTTTTTTTTCAAAATTAAAAAATCTAATATAAAAAAACCATACCCCTTTTCCCCAAATGCAAAAAAGGGTAAACCACTCCTTATTTCGACATTTCCTTTCTTCCCCATTCAAAATTTTTCCCAAAAAAAAAAAAAAAAAAAAAAAAAACAAAAAAAAAAAAAAAAAAAAAACCCCCCAAAAAAAAAATTAAAAAAACCCAAAAAAAAAAAAAAAAAAAACCCAAAAAAAAAACCCCCAAAAAAAAAAAAAAAAAAAAAAAAAAATTTTTAAACAAAAAAAATTTCTGCACGAATTATTATTTAAATGCGGGTTTTGATTTTGTTTTCTTAATGGATAGTATTAATTCGACGAATACATTATATTTTTTAACATATTGGAAAAAAATTATGGTAAAAAACTTCATCTCAATTTTATCGAAAACCATGGGTCAAATCAATAAATTTTACTTAACAAAATCAACTCCAAATATGATGCAGATTCACTGGTTTTCTGCTTGTACATCGAGTTTCATTACACGGTGTGTACATACTTATATATTTACATGATAACAATATAAATATTATGTTTACGTTTGCATCTAACACATATTATTAGTATAATATACACTTAAATAATAGGTACGTGCGGCTTCTATCTAAATAGGCTATCCCGTTCCAAGATAGTAGCAGAAGTAGTGTAAGGTATTATGTGGTAGAGAATGAAGTTACAATAGTGAGTGATAGTATAAGTATTTGTATGGTATGAAGAATATTGAGACTGTTATACACTTAAATACAATATTGTTTATAAGAATGAAAGAAGTAAGTAGAAATACAGTATTAGGAAAAACAAGAAAAAATATATAAAGGAAAACAATACCTAAAAAGCTAGTACCTAAGTATTGCTTTAGTAAGTATGTTGTATTGATTACTGTAAACAAAAATGTAAAAAAAACCGGCGGCTTCTGTTCGCGTGTGACAACAAATGTGTCAAAAAAGCAGAATTAATGATTCTTTCTATAAAATCAATAGCGCGTCATTATCCCATGTCATATCTCCCTTACGGGACACGCGTCAGGCACGTGTGAAGAGGAGAAGCTTATACAGTTTATATATCTATTCTATATGGCTTATACTGCAATTCTCTCTGTTACTGCATATCCATATCATCCATGTCACAGTCATTGGCTTGTGTTGGGGAGCAAAAAATACAAACAGGAACCGATATACTGCGTAATATGTGTAGCCGCGACTTCCATAGATCAATAGCGTTCGTATGGAAGACTTTAGGCTCAAGTGCAGTGGTAAAAAATACCCCATATTTAAAACTACTGCGCCCCTAAATAGTGCAGTTTGCTTAGTAAGTAATCCCTTTTGACGTAAGTACTAGAACTACAAAGATGCACAGTAAGATTTTCTTTGATTTCTCACAACTGAATGCAGTTGAAATGCGATCTCTCAGGCGAATGAACTGGGTTGTGGTCTAGTGGTAGATTCGAGGATTCCGGATTAGAATCTCTAGGTTCGAATCCCACTCCAGCACAACTTGTTTCCTGCTTTCTAACACAGTTATTTCCGACTATTTGAAAGTAGCCCGAAATTGAAATATTTGAGTATATCATAAGAGCTCAAATATTTCTTTTTTATTTAAAAAAAAAAAAAAAAAAAAAAAAATGTGGGGTGCGAGACTATGTAGGTGTACAAATGTTTAAATTAGAGCAGAGTGCAAGGCTGAGATAAGCATTATCGACAAAATTAAGAAAGGTCTTTTACGTTGGTTCGGTCATGTAGAGCGAATGGACGATGAAAAAACGGCTAAAAAATATATGATGCGACTGTGCCTGGATGTAGACATCCAGGGAGGCCGAGAAAGACATGGCATGATCAAGTAAAACAAGTGCTTTAAAGTGGGCATGTAAGAAGTCGGAATAATTGACGTGCGTGCATGAGAAGATGTATGAATGTGGAGGAAGCAAGAGAAGTGTGCCAGGACAGAGTGGTGTGGCGTTCTATCCTCTCTGCCTACCCCTTCGGGGAAATGGCGTGATGGCTTGTTAGTTAGTAAGTTAGTAATACTCAGAAAAAGTACTTACCACATTTTTTGATCTACTAAGGACAATGATTTGGAAGTCAGTAAATATTTTAAAGTATTAGTATTGACACTACTCTGCTACTACTGTCCCTCATCCGCACCAAATGGTGCATAGGGCACTGCATTGGACACAGTCATAATTAACGTATCTATGAATAATTTACGCACCGCAGCAATTACGCATACCCAAAACGAATAAACCCTTACAAACATATTGCTTTAAGAGTATATTCCTATCACAACTTCCCGTGTTGATTTTACCAATATCCATGGGTATTTTTTCCCTAGCAGTATTTGTTTTATGACCACGTGGTGTTGTTTGTTTTGTTAACCCAGCCAGCTTGTCTGAATTTGTGGGTACTTATGCCGTGCGTGGAACTAATACGAATTTAAGTATTTTATTTTTACGGCTCCCTTTTCAAATGTGTAAATATGCCGAGAATGGACTTAATTCCGGGAATTCAGATAAATCTTAACGCATCCACGAGGACTATAGTAAGTTACACATTATTAAGACACGTTATTAATCACTCACATCGGAATAAATATAAAAAAACTAACTACAGTTGTACCGTTATAACTCGTATGACATTTAGGTAAATTAAAAATATACAATGAAAGCCCCACCCTTTCCCTAGACTACTTTTAAAGACTATTGAGTCTTTTTTCAGTCCAGCCAACTCTACCGATTTTTCAACAAGCTAAAACCGCGATTTTAAGATTGTTAGAGTGATAAAAAATCGGATGAATTTACGATTATGTACGCGAACAAATGCTTTCATTGTACCCCTACCACTGTCTCGGCTTATGTATTATAATTGTCATTGTTTCCATCACCCAAACCAACAAGAGTCGGCCCAAAATTAACAGTGGTAGGGATGTTAGTTTCTACCCCGATCATTATTTATTAGTAATTACAACACCCGTGTGTGAAGACCGGTATCCCGCCTCGCAGGCTCCCCATCCCAGACATCCACCCGTGCATCCGCGGTCAGGGTCTCAATGGAGGGGGGATTAGGGAAAAGAGGGGAGGGGACAGAACGCATGTGTGCATCTCACACTATCATCCTATCATCCTATCTGGCAGACACTACGAGTATTTCATACGTCCCCTGCCGTACCTTATCACAATACCTATCCAAAGACCATCCTATCCTTACAAAAGACGCAATACGATTAAGTTGAGGGATGGGGTATAATTTGAAACCTCCACGCACGCACAAACAAACAGCCCGGGACGGGCCGCCCCAGCGAGGGCACACCAAGTCCCCCCCGGGGACTACCCCACTAAGCAATCTATTAGTTCTAGATACTTCCTTTTACGGAACAAAACGTGCACAAATGCCAGTTCAGTCCATGTCCCTTCATCACCTATTGTTCTACTCATGCAGATTCGACTTCTACCTTTTTAATCCTGTTATGTAATGTAAATTAAAAATATGTAGGATATATAGACATTTAGTTTTAAATGTTTCACCCTCCATAATTGCACATACTGCACATTTCAAAGTGCACATCTATTCCCCGAGCTTTAGGCTCCCTTACATCACAGCCGGAAGCGGATTTGTCAATATATCGGGTATGACCTTTCTCATTAACATATTTGAGTGCATAGTTCCGTTTTGTAATACGTCTCGGTGTTTATATAGCAGGAAATAATTAAAAATTCCAAGCTTGTTTGTGGTAAGGGACTGTTTTTATAATAAATGTGAGCTTTCCGTGGCTTTACAGTGAATAAAACTATTTAAGTTTTTTGTTAAACGAATATTGCACTCAGAATATAACTATGCATAAATTAATTACTTAAAGGTGGTTCAACTTTTTTTTTTACTTAATGAGTTTATTGATTTTCAACAACAAATTACAAAAAAACAAATAATTAAATAAAATATTATATTGACTGAAATCTATAACTAAAAAACCGTCACGCCATTTCCCCAAAGGGGTAGGCAGAGAGGGATAGAACGCCACACTACTCTGGTCCTTGCATACTTCTCTTGCTTCTTCCACATTCATACATCTTCTCTCATGCATATGCACGTCGATTATTCCGACTTCTTACATGCCCACTTTCAAGCACTTTTGTTACTTGATCATGCCATGTCTATCTTGGCCTTCCTCGACTTCTACAACCAGGCACAGTCGCATCATATATTCTCTTTGACCGTTCTTTCATTATCCATTCGCTCTACATGACCGAAACATCGTAGGATACCTTTCTCAATTTTGACGATAATGCTTATCGCAGCCTTACATCCTGCTCTAATTTCGACATTAATGCTCCTATCATACATAGTTTTACCACACATTCGCCTGAGAGATCGCATTTCAACTGCATTCAGTTTATTTTCGTCCTTCTCTTTCCAATTCCATTTTTCGCTTCCATACATAAGGGTCGGTACCAGAACTCCATTAAGAACTACCAGTTTAGCCTCTTTTGATAAGCACTCGTTAGCTACGACCGACTTGAAGCCATCAATAACTCCTGTTACCGGCACTAACACTCCTTTCAATTGAAAGAAAATTTACATGTTATAAGATCTCAAATGTAGCTTTATAAATTAACAATTGGTCGAAAACAACAGAGTTAGAAGTAGAAATAAATTATATATAAATTTGGATAATATTTCTGGTCAGGACTCCGCGACTAAATAATCTCAAATCACAGACGAACAGAAAACAACTTACTACAAACTTATAACCTTCACTTAACGGTTTGTTATTTCATAATTTTCATAGATGTTTCTAATATTTATTGGTATTGAATGTATTCAAAGGCAAAATGTACATTAGTGTTATTATCCTTTGTAGTTTATTTCATTGCTGGGAACGATCCGGGTAGTGGTAATAAAATAATTTGCATGCCATTAACGACCATGTAATATTTATGAGATAATACTCATAACATCTTCTGTTTACTTTGCAATTCTAGATAATTAAATCTAATATTAATACTGTTTAAACGCAAAGTAATCAACAGGTTACCTACATTTTTTAAAAATCAAACAAATGTAAGAAATCCTTATTTTAAGGATATTATTATTTCCATTTTGACAACACGATCAATAACAACATTAATCTAAAATCAAGAAAAAATGAATTATAATGGTAATTATAAAATTACAGCCAAAACTAAAGTTGCTGAAATAACCAAGAAAACCGGTTTTAATTAACATCCCCATAACAAGAACCCCTACGGGAATCGAATCCGCGACTTCATGCACGGTAGTCAAAATGCGCTACCACTATGCTACGAGGCGGACATATAAATATTTCAAGTGTGATAACTTGGACTGGTACTGAAGCGTATGACTGATCATCTCACCTTCATGTAACTAATAAAATGACCAATATACACTGAATTTAGTGTACTGGGTGCAGTGCCCTAATGCCACCATTGGGTGCGAAATAGAATAAATAAGTAGTAGTAGTAGTAGAATAAAAAATCAATTTTTTTGGTTTAATTTAGATGACGATAATGATACCGCTAAAAGTACCTCTATAACAGTGTGTAAAACTATTTAAGAAAAGTCATCATGGTGATAATTTTCATGTGTGGGTAGGCAGAGAGGATCATGAACGCATCACGTAACACTCTTTACTGTCACACTTTCTTCATATTATTCAGTATTTTACGTGCTAATTGAAACATCATATTTATTTGTCTCAGTCGGTCAGTCCCCTTTATTGTTTTAAAAAATATAAATTATGTAAGCTCTACACTCTCGCACGATGTGTTTCGAAAAGTTCACCGAAGTACGGGTAGCGTCGGCGTCCTAAGTGACCAAAAACTTAGATTTTTTTGACCTACTTCATTTCGGATATCACTTTTAACAATTTGACCTTACATAATTTCCCAAAGCCACAAACCCTTAAATTTTACGTTTTAGGTTTTTAAATAATCTAGTTCAATTTAAAAAAAAAAATTTTTTTTTTTAAAAAAAAAAAAAAAAAAATTTTTTTTTTTTTTAAAAAAAAATTTTGGGAATTAAAAAAAAAATTTTAAAAAAAAAAAAAAAAAATTTTAAAAAAATTTTTTTTAAA
Source organism: Micrasema minimum (assembly GCA_022494985.1). Taxonomy (NCBI): domain Eukaryota; kingdom Metazoa; phylum Arthropoda; class Insecta; order Trichoptera; family Brachycentridae; genus Micrasema; species Micrasema minimum. The sequence continues at coordinate 6,331 of JAGVSP010003923.1, forward strand.
AAACCCCTTTATTTTAAAAATTTTTTTTGGTTTTTTTTTGGGAAAAAATTTTTTTTTCCCCCTTTTTTTTTTTTTTTTTTTCCTTAAAAAGCCTTTTGGTTTTAAAAAAAAAGGGGGCCGTTGGGGTTTAAAATTTTTTTAAATTAAAAGGGAAAAGGGTAAAAAATTTAAAAAAGGTTTGGAAAGGGCAATTTCCCCCCAAAAAAAATAAAAAAAAAAGGGAAAAGGGAAAAAAAATTTTTTTTAATACCCAATTTTTTAATTTTTTTTAAATTTTTAAAAAATTTTTAAAAAAAAAAATTTAAAAAAATTTTTTTAAAAAATTTTTTTTTTTTTTTTTCCCCTTTTTTTAAAAAAAAGGGTTTTTGGGGAAAAAAAAAAAAAAAATTTTTTGAAATTTAAAATTTTTTTTAAAATTTTTTTTAAAAAAAAAAGGGAAAAAAACCCCTAAATTTTTTTTAAAAAAAATTTTTTTTAAAAAAATTTTTTTTTCCCTTTTTTTTTTAAAATTTTCAAAATTTTTTTTAAAATTTTTTTTCCCCTTTTTTTTTTTTTTTTTTTTTTTTTTTTTTTGGGGTTTTTTGCAAATTTTTTTATTTTTTTTTTTTTTTTAAAAAAATTTTGGCCCCTTTTTTTTTTTTCCCCAAAAAATTTTTTTTAAAAATTTTTTTTAAAACAAAATTTTTTTTTTCCAAACCCCTTTTTTTTTAAAAAAAAAAAAAAAAATTTAAAAAATTTTTTTTTTTTTTGAAAAAAAAAAAAAAAAAAAAAAAAAAAAATTCAAAAAAATTTTTTTCCCCCCCCCAACCCCCTTTTTTTTTTTTCCCCCCCCCCCTTTTTTTCCCCTTTTTTAAAAAAACCCAAACCCCCCCCCCCTTTTTTTTTTAAACCTTTTTTTTCCCCCTAATTTTCCCCCCCCCGGGGGCCCCCCCCCCCCCCCAAAAATTTTCCCTTTTACCAAAATTTTAAAAGGTTTTTGGCCCTTTTTTTTTTTGGGGTTTTTTTTAAAAAAAAAAATTTTTAAAAAAAAAACCAAAAAAAAAAAAAAAAAAATTTAAAAAAAAGAAAAACAAGGGAAAATTTTTTTAAAAAAAAAAAAAATTTTTTTTTTTTTTTGGGGGGGGGGGGGGGGGTTTTTTTTTTGGGGGTTTTTTACCGGGTTTTTTAATTTTAAAAAAGGGTTTTTGGGCCCGGGGGGTTTTTGGCTTTTTTTGGGACCTTTTCCTTGGGAAAGGGGCCCCGGGGGCCCCAAAAAAAAATTTTTTTTTTTTTTGTTTGGGGAAAATTTTTTTTTTATTCCTTTGGGGTTTGGGGAAAAAAAATTTTTTTTAAAAAAAAAATTTTTTTTAAAAATTCCCCCTTTAAAAAAGGAAAATCCTTAAAAAAGGGGGGTTTGGGTTTGGGAAAAAAAAAAAACCCCCCCTTTAAATTTATGTTTGTTTGAATTTAAAAAAAAATAAATTTTTTTTTTTTAAAAAAAAATTTTTTAAAAAAAAAAATTTTTTTTTTTTTTTTTTTTTTTAAAAATTTTTTTTTTTTTTTTTTTTTTAAAAAAATTTTTTTTAAAAAAAAAAAAAAAAAAATTTAATTTCCCAATTTAAAAAAAAAATTTTTTAAAACCGCCCCCCCTTTTTAAAAATGTTTTTTTTTCTTAAAGGGGTTTTCCCCTTTTTTTTTTTTTTATTTTAAAAATTGAAATTTTAAAAATTTTTAAAAATTTTTTTTTTTTTTTTTTTTGGGTTTTTTTTTTTTGGGGTTTTTTTTTTTTTTCCCCCCCCCTTTTGGGGGGGGGGGTTTTTTTTTCCCCCAAAAAAAAAACCCCCCCCCCCCCCTTTTTTTTTGGGGGGGGGGGAAAATTTTCCAAAAGGGGGAAAAAAAATTCGAAATTTTTTTTTTAAAAAAATTTTTTTTAAAAAAAATTTTTTTTTTTTTAATTGTTTTTTTTTTAAAATTTTTTTTAAAAAAAATTTTTTTTTTTTTTTTTAAATTTTTTTTAATTTTTTTTTTTTTTTTTTTTTTTTTTTAAAATTTTCAAAAATGGAAAAAAATTTTTTTTTTAAAAAAATTTTTTTAAAAATTTTAAAAATTTTAAAAAAAACAAAATTAAATTTTTTTTTTTTTTTTTTTTTTTAAACCCAAAAAAAAAACAAAAAAATTTTTTTTTGGGGGAAAAATTAAAAAATTTTTTTTTTCCAAAAAAAAAAAAAAAAAAAGGGGAAAAAAAGGGGGGGTTTTTTTTTTTGGGGGTTTTTTTTAAATGTTTTTAATCCCTTTTTTTTTTTTACGAATTTTAGATTCCCAATCCAGAAAATTTCCCCCATGTTTCAATTTCCGTTTTGCCTCCAAACAATTACCTCATATCAACATTATATTGACGAACCTACTTGAATAGGGAATAATCGGAAATTTCGCTGGAGATGTTAAGTAATATAGATTACATTTTCTAGACTCAAGAGTTTTGGCTCGGATAAAATGGAATATTTTAGCGAAAAAGATGACAATATTAAAAATCAAAAAATCTATTAATAAAAAATCGCGAATTGACTAATGCTTTTATAACTATGTAGTACATTGTTCAATTGAATATTTTTTAAAAATCTGTATTAAAATCTAAAGAAAAATAAATACAAATTTTTAATTGTTTTTAAATTATTTAAAAAAACATTAGATGAAAGATGGCATGATTCCCAAATCAACTAGAATTTCAGAAATGTCCGTAAAAACGCAGCCGAAATACATCTGCCTGTTAGAACAGAAGGCAGTGGAGGAAACTGCGCCAGGAGAAGTCATAGCCATGTGAAAGAAAGATATGGCAGAATGTTATTTTTAGATAAAAATTTTGCGTATTTTTTTTCAAAAGTGCTTAATATACTAAAAAAAACTTACTGGATACGTTGAGGGTTGAATTCTTCATGAAAAATGTGAGCATACCTGTAAAAAAAAAAAAAAAAAAAAAAAAAATAACAAACAAATATTATTTCATTAATCGAAGAAAAAAATTGTGGAAAATTTTAGTTTTTATAAAGCTTTGACAATTTTTTTAAAGACTTAGGTCAATCGGTAGAAAATGCTTTACAGTATCAAAATATCTTAGATCTGAGACTGAATATTATTAAATCTAATTTAATACGAAAGCAAAACTTTAATTTACATTGACGAGTTTCTGAATTACAAGAACGACGTAAATAGCAATTTTAGGGCCCTCTAGGGACCGATTTCTGTTTAATTTGACCCTAATAAAATTTTAATCACTTTCCCTTTCCATCAGTAGACAGGGCATAATAGTGTTGTGATGAATACGTAATGTTATTTTAGGGCTTTCTAAACTCGATTTTTAACAAGTCATTTGATAGGGATCAGCCAAGTTTAAGCCTTTAAATTATGTATTTAACCTCTCGCAATTTATTTGAATATAAAAAAATGACAATAAATGTTTTTATAGGGATTTGGCCCTTTAAAAAATAAACCACTTACTTACTAACCAAGTAAGTTAAACGACTAATTTTCATTTCATTCATAATACACATCCATCCACAAACTGCCTCCAGGCCAAGCGATCGGCCGCCATCTCCCGCGCATCTTCCCAAGTCAAGTCCACGTCCCGCAGCTCTGACGCAAACTGCCGACAAATTGTCAACAGTGGACGACCGGCACGCCGGGAATCTGATGCCTTGTAAAATAGGCAAGCATGGTTAAGGCTCTCGGGAGGCATACATAGTATATGGCCTAGCCAGCCGAAACGCCTTCGCCGGATGACAGTAGATACCAAGGGTTGCTGTGTCCGTACAAAGTTAAACCACCGCACACCTAAAATTCTCCTAAGACACCTACTCTCAAAACTCAGAAGTCTGCTGTCTTAGGCCCTAGTTAGGTGCCACGATTCGCAGCCATAGAGAAACGACTAATACAGTTAAAAATAAGTTTTAAAACTCGCATAGAAAACTAAAAGACATACTGTTTATTTATGAAAACGCGGTAACATACAAATTATTTTCCAACATTAAATTTCTTCCCATATTATTGCACCTATTCACCGCACTCGCAATTCGTAATTTTCACACCAAGTTTATTGGCGTTTATAATCGTTTTATTGACCATCAAAATGGCGGCCGTAGCTGTGAGGCAGTGAGCCTGTTCAATAAAGTTTTATGACGTGTCACATACGAGGCTCTGCGCTTTGACTTGGTTGCGTTCTCAGTTCACAGATTGTATGTTATTGCTAACCGGCAAGGCTAGTAAAAGCTTATATTAATTTAAAACGGACTTTAGTGCAAGGAAATTGAACATAAATGAACCGCGCTATAAATTTGATTAAAAATATCACACGTCATAATAATGTCTGATTCGTGATGAGGTCGTAGGTTTGATTTCCGACAGAGACAGTATTAAATATTTAGTGTAATGTGATTTTCACAGAAAAATATTTTCATATGACCTTGGACTGGCGCTGAAGCGTAAAACTGATCATCATGCTTTCATGGTAAAAAAAATGATCAAGATACGCACTTAGTGCACCAATGCATTGCCCTATACACCATTGGGTGCGAATAAGGGAAATTATTAGTATCTAGTAAAAGTATTAAAATCTATGTTTGATTGTTGTCAACTAACAAATTTAATTAGTATACGAGTGCCCGGTCGAGTTACCCGTAGTAATGCACTAGCCAATCAACGACCAATTACAGTGCAAAATTCATCTATACGACGAATGCACGCACTGGCAAACAAGTATGCTAATAATATTGATGTTTTTAACACTAATCTAGTTCATTTTAGGAAGCAGTGTCTGGATGCCATCTCTGGCGAAAATGAATAGTTAGTGTGCCATTTGTATTATTATCTTATTGATTTTTTTAGTGTACCACTTGCTCCATTTAATATCTTATTGTATTTTTTCTTAGCATAACTTTTATGCCAAATTGAATATCTATGAAATGCATGTATTTTCTTTTTCATGTATCCAATAAGTAATTTTTCATATATGTAATTACTTACTGTGTAACTTTCAATTTTTTTTATGTAAAAGCCCTACGGGCGTTAAAACAATATAAATAAAATAAATAAATAAAAAAAAATATGTACACAACATAAAATAGATGTGTTGTAAGTGTGCTTAGAATCTTATTACTTAAATCATGAAGATTTTATGGTGCAATATTTGCTTCCTATGTGGAGCATGTGGATTCTACAAACTGATTCAGATATAAACGATCGGTTCCCCGTTCCCGTGCATCTTCCCAATATATATGGAGTGGTTGTAATGCATTCCTCACCAATTGGTGCATACGTGCATAGGTATACTCATTCTATTGCAGTGTATTTTGATTTTTGTTCGTGGATAAATAAAGGTAAGATGCTATATTTATTTCAATTTTACTGTCTTCGCAAACATTAAAAAAATCACATTCAAATTATTACCTAATATTTTATGTTGACTCCGTAAGAATCAAACTCGGGACATTGTGTATGGTAGCCTAATCTTCTAATTACTACCCCACAAAGAAGACCTGGAATGGGTGGATTTAAAAAAGAAATTAATTCTACAATCAATCAACCTAATAAATTTATCCAATTGATTTTCTTAATCCATTTCAAACTAAGCCTTTTCTCATCCGTTCTTTGATCACCTTTCAATATCTTGACGTATCATCAGCAGCTCTATTTCAGAAGGCTGGATTATGCACAATACACCCCGAGCTTTGTGCTTCCTGGGTGTTTTAGGGGTTTAAGGCTTTACCTTGAGAAACCCCCATCCCCTCGAGAGAAAGACGAACGATCCATAGCAGGTTAACTGAGAGGTAATCCTTTTAGATGGGAAAAATTACGTTAGGTATAAAACCTCTTAGATTAATATTAATGAAAAATGCAATTTGTAATTAATCTAGTCTTAAAAGGAACGAAGCGATGTAATTTATAATAATAATTATGATGCATTGAGGCATGGAAAATTTAATTACCTAATCATTTTGACTGACAGAAAGTAGGTAGAAACAGAAGATACCAATTTATTAGAAAATTTTCAGCATTGTAAAAAAAGTTAAAGCTACTTGAAAAATTTAATACCAAATCATTTATTTTTTTAAAAATATGTTAATTGGTGGCATGATTGCGGATAATATGACAATTGAATAGTGACAATCCGGTTCTTAATAAAATTGTTGTTTAAATTCGATATCGGTCCTTGAAAAAAAAATTAAAAAAGTATTTACATGATATACACAACAAATTAGTATTCCCGGAAATTATAAAAAGGAAACATGATTTTATTTTTATTTTTATCAATCAGTTTCCAATCAGTGTCATAAATTATAATTTATAAATTAAAAAACAATATACCGTTGGATACGAGAGACGTGACACGCTCAAGCACTTACGTGTAAAGCCGTCATGTGTAAAGTCAGATTAATCGGCGTGAGTGCTTGAGAAGATATATTAATATAGAGAAAGAAAAGGAAGTGTGCTAGGACTTGGCGATATCCTCTCTATCTTCTCCTTCGGGGAAATGGAGTGATGGTTAGTTAGTTAGTTATAAAAGTTCATTTTTAACACGCTTCCATAGTCCATAGTATAAAAATAGGTATTATCTAATTTAAGCAAGCGTTTGAACTGAATTAAGCTGGTTGAAAGATTAAGCATGGTGTGTGTAGACCTGTACATCAAACAAACAAACTTCTGATACAATAACGATTCAGGCCTTAAGCCTCGGTATACTGTATCTCACTCAGGGGTAACAAAAGGAAACTTTTCTCATTATTCGAAGCTTAGGGTACACAATATAATAAAAATTTGCTGAAATACTTCATATTTCTCATAGGGTAACAGAGGGATGAATTAACCACCCACTTAGATTAGGGTGCAAGATACAAGATACAGATTTAATGACGGTAGTTTAGCTTGTGGGTCCGCCTTGTGGTGTAGCGGATAGTTAGCGAGAGGTTACCCTAGGCTGGAGCTTTAGCAGGCTGATGATCTTGACGTCATAAAACAAGTGGCGTTCTATCTTATCTGCCTACTCCTTCGGGAAAAGACGTGGTGGTTAGTTATTTAGTTGGCAGAAAATATTATATAGGCAGAGTACGTCCGTTGTAGACTATCGAGAACTACGGTCAAGATCAATGCAGTGCTCTATGCAACACTAAGTGTAATTTATTTATTTATTACATTTCACATTTAATATAATCACAATAATGGGATGGCGACTCAATCAGTAGAGACCTATGCCAATAATCTGGCCCCGACTCACTAGATAGTCCGTGTCGAGTCAGGGCATTGTAGTGTTATACATAACACATTGTAATACTAAACATAATTGAATATTTACAGAATTAGTATAATAGAACCAAGTTAGGATTTCACAAATTTAGAATTTAAAAAACAATATTTTTGCATACCAAATTTTAATAATTACATAGCTATATTTTTGCAGGCATTTTAAATATATACACGACCTATTAGACTTATCCAACTAACGACACCGACCCTGTATTTGGAGAAGTCGGTTAATAATTTGGTTTGTGTGTCCATTTGGTTATATATCTTAGATCCAATAGGTTTTTCTTTTAGGAAGTAAATAATTTATATTTGAGGCGAAGCGAGTGTTCATGTTTTGTTGCGTTCTGCACTTGTCAATACTCCAAAATTTCACTAAGCATGGCTTAACATATAATTAAAGAGAAAAAACGTTTATAAGCTACAGGTATATCGTGTTTCTCACAACGATCCAGCTGGGCCCAGATAACAAGCTTAACAACATCGATATGTATCGCAGTTGTGACGCGTCGGCGCGACGTTTTGCTGATCTGATGATAATGGATATTTACATTATTTGCAATATCCGCACCCAATGGTGCATAGGGCACTACATTGGTACACAAGACGGACACAATTTTCTGTGTGTAAACATGCGAATATAATTGCTAAATATACATATATTTAGCGTGTCCTTTGACAGACTGTACAGTTTTCTGGCCCGTATAAAGTGCGCATTAGTATTTCACAAAGGTAGGTACTTTTCATTAGTCGCATCCGTTGCATAATAATTTAAACGAAGATTTATTTTGAGATTTTGTTTTACAACTTAAAAGGGATACACGTTGTTAAAGCAACTAAAAGGGTGATTCAAATTTGACTTAGTGATTCATTAAGAACATACCTACTTAATGGGAATTTTAATGTTTAGGACTGTGAGTGTTATTTTATGTATAATAAAATAGCTGACAAAACAATTCGTCTTTCACGAGGGAGACTGTATTTCTTTAATCAAAACATTATGACTGCCTAAGTACAAACTCAGAGGTGAGGCAACAGATGCAGCAACCCTTGGTATCTACTGTCTTCCGGCGAAGGCGTTTCAGCTGGCTAGGCCACATACAACGCACGCCTCCCGAGAGCCTTAACCATGCTTGCCTATTTTACAAGGCATCAGGTTTTCGGCGTCCTGGACGTCCGCTGTTGACAATACGTCGGCGGTTTGCGTCAGAGCTGCGGGACGTGAACTTGACTTAGGAGGATGCGCGGAAACTGGTGGCCGGTCGCTCGGCTCGGAGGCAGTTTGTGAAATCCATATGCTCCACATAGGAAACGGAGGTGGTATGATGATGATGATGATGATAATATTTCTTTCATTTCATTTAAAGCTTTCTTCCAACATTAGATAAGTAAATCCCTTTCCAAAAGGATTCCTCAAAAGGAACTCCTTGTGCAACTGTTTGACGATATCCTAAACCAACAAACCAAGAAAACATCTTTATTAAATATTTATTACCTATGGAGACTTATTCTGTACATCCTGAATAATAAAATTTATTTAACATCACAGCGTGTGTCATTATATAATACATTTTGATACAAAAAATAATGAATATTTGCTTTTCTATCAAATTAAAAAAAGGTTTTATTGTACGTAGTAACAGAACTTTTCTGGTGTACTATTTTTTATTTTATTTTTATTTATTTGGGATATCAACAGTAAATACAGGTTATAAAACATAGACAAAACAGTAAGATAATAAACCAATAACAGATATCCACAAGTATACAGGAATAAGTATAACAAACAAGAAAAAGGTGTAATTGTGTATGTGTGAGTGGTGGTGTGAATGAGAGAGGAGTGTGTGGTGGTGTATATAATGTATGTTATAGTGGGTGAGAATGAGAGAGGAGTGTGTGATGGATGATTATAAGTATGTAATAGTGGATGAGAATGAAAATGTGTATAAAAACGAAAAATAAAAATAGCTCTAATTGGAACTTATTAATTGTTTTGCAGCTTGTAATTTGAATCTTGTTTTATTGCATATAAATGGGTCGATTGTATTGAATTTAGAATTATATTCTCTAACTAAGCGTATAAGAGGGGAATTTTGAGCATAATTCGTACGCACCACTGGTACGTGAAATAATGATTTTGATGTGTGACGAGTACGGTAAGCTGGTGTATTGAAGCCTATTCCGGAAACTAGTGTCTCACTATCTAGGCGTCCACTAATAATATCTTGCAGTGTCCTATGCACCATTGGGTGTGGATTAGGGAGAGTAGTAGTACAAAAAGAATTTTCAACTGAAAGAGACCAAAAATCTATTTAACATAATATAATTGAGTCCTAGTTTCTTTCTTGATTAATTTATTCAATCTCCATACCTAGTGCCTAGTAAAATAAAAAATTAAATAAATTTCGGATGAAATTTTTTTTAAATACTTTTAATAATATAATAAAAGGTACCTTATTTGTAAAACTATAAATTCAACAAAATCATAACATTACAACTCTTCCTTATCCGCACCCAATGGCGCATAGGGCACTGCATTGATACACTAAGTGCAAATTGCAGTGGATCTTGATCGTTTGAATCTCAAAAAAAGTTCAATTTAACTGCAACTCGCACTGAACAGGTATCTAATTTATATTCTTTGTGACTGAATTTTTGATAGCATTGATTGATGGCCTTATTTTGGAGATCACAACAAATCTCGCATCGAACCAACAAATAACTCAAAATTGGAATCTGAATTTCCAAATTATGTTGGTAACTGAATCTTGTTTGGAAATTTACCTGGGAACAAAAACACCCCAAGGCCTGTAGCGAAGAACATTTCATTGAATTTTAAGTTTTGTAATATGGGGAAGGGAACAGAGGAAGATCGGCACCAAATCAGAAAGGGTAACAATGGAAAATTATACCCTTTGTACTAACTTATTTAATCTAGACTAAAACTTAATCAAATAATTTAAATTTTATACAACTGGCGAAAGGGAATGATTGATTTTTCAGTAGATGGAGAATAAATGTATAAAATGTAGTTGGGCATTCAAATATTTATTAGCAAGGTGGTGGATTCGATTCCAGTAGGGGGTCGACATGAAATATTTATTTACATATGATTTTTATGTCTGATATCTTGGACTAGCACTGAAGCGTAAGACTAATCACCTTCATGTAGTAAAATTACCAACGTACACTCCCCTTGGTGTTTCAACGCAGTGCTACGGACCATAAGATGCGGGTAAGGGAAACTAGTATATATTAATGTGATAAAATATGTAAATCTTACAATTTATGCTACTATAGTAAATTCACGTTGTTTTAGAATTTATAGAAACGGAGGAAAAAAATGTTAATTTTATTTAATCTGCGGTACTAATGAAAGCTTTTATGAGAAGAAAAAAAATTTTTTTTTCAAGCTCAGATAGAAAGTAATATTACACATTCGACTCCAAATATGATGTAGATTCACCAGTTTTCGGGTTGTACTACGAATTTTGTTACACCATGTATATTTATTTCACGTCTTTATTAAATTTTTAATGCTTCTTCACTTTGTTTCCATCCGGTAGGATTACAAACAACCCTGGATGTTTGTAATTAAGTTAATAGAGTATTAATAACTCAATTTTTGCTTTTCTATTTTTATAAACAAGTATAAAATACCCTGTTCCGAATCGAAAAATTTCACCCCCAGAAGGCTTTATTACAAAATAATATGAACTGAAGATAGTCCATCCAAATCTCAGGAACTTTTCATCTTAAGGGATGGCGTTTGAGCCTTATAACAGCAATCTGAACAGGACTACATTTTGTGAGGAAAGGTTTTAAGTTTTCCAAATTTCTACATGAAACCGATCAGTTTTATTAGACTTCGAGTCCCTGGAAACAACTTGAAATATCTAGAACGATTAAGCGGAAACTTGACAATAATGACACCCATTTACCAGGATAAAAAGTAGACCAATGGAATGTATTCGGGTTTCAAGTAATATTCTTATATTACCGACAAACAGAAAATAACATTTTTAGTAAAATTAGATATTTATGAACCCATCTAAAATTCGGTAGAAATCAATTATAAAAAACGTAAGTTTCATTGAAAATGCAATAAACTGAACCAATGATTAATAATTGATTTTTGATGAATGCAGGAAATATTTCTAGTGATTGTGTGCACACATGGCTTACAGTTTTTTAGTGTTACATGAAATCTGATAAAAATACACGCATTTTTTATAATTATTATATAATTATACATGTTTTTTTAAGTATATAAATACATGTTTATTTGACTTCCTTTAGTTTGAAATAAATTTTTATCACAACTTTTTGACTGGTGAATTTTTTATTCCGGAGATGTTTTACAAAAAAAATATACCAGAAAAACTTAAAAGTGGGTCCATCATCGTAAGAAAACGCTTTTCTCTGAACAGTTCAAATTAGTTTTTCAAAAAAAG
>JAGVSP010003924.1:0-42729 GCA_022494985.1 Micrasema minimum
AAAAAATGCACTCGATAGCTCAAAACCAATTCGCGGCACTTATTTATTGTGAAAAAAGTCCGAATCGGGGTGTAAATAAATTTAAAAATGTAATTGAAAGTTCGAGGTGTATAAAAATAAATTGTATACGTGATGAAAACGACATTAGCGCCTTTTGCTGTACAGCATTATTTGACGACATTTTTTATAAGCTTTATGTACGGTACTATCGGTTACATGGCGGATCTAAAATTCACCCGGAACTGTCACTAAATTATATCAAATACACAAATACAAAAATTATAAAATGGATGTTATAATGCAGGAACCTTCCCAGGAGTGAATAAAACAACCCTCTAGAACAACTTATTGCAATCGGATAAGCGGTTTACGAATCTATAAAGGACAAACATATATACAAACTTACATTCATTTTTATATATATAGATACCATAGCAAAGGGCGAAAAAATTGCACCCGCCATTTTGAATTAAAGTATAGTTTATAAATATAAAATTATGATCCCTACTTCCTCGGAAAACTTTACCATTGTTCATATTATCAAAAAAATAGCATCCGCCGTCTTGCATATCAAAATAAACGCAAAATTAGAAATCAGGACCACTTAGACCCCTGAAAATGATACCCATATTCATAGGGTCCCGGGTGCTTTAAAATCAGTTATACTCCAATAACACCATGTCTGTTGCTATTTGTTGTTGTCCTAGATGCTTTTTTGTTAATATCGTGTAAATTACACTTAAATTGACTAAATTCATTAATAAAACTAGTCAAGAACGAAACATAGGTAATAACATGATTGGTTTGTAATTTTATTGTGTAATAAATAATTACCTACACTCTAGACTAATATAATTTTGGATTATAATATTATTTCTGGGTATGTTATTAGTGTCTCGTGTCCTGGTACTCGTATTTCGAGGTTGCTAGGCGGAAATTTCAAAATTAAGCGGTGTTAGCTATCGAGCGTGACTAGCGAAATAAAAGCTCTTGTGCTGGTATCCCACGCTTTGTATTCCCCATACTTCGCATCTTCCTACGCTGATGGAAAACGACAAGATCCAATCTTTTACTCTTCCCATATATGGAAACTGGTCCAAAGATAATATTAGCCAAAGAATTCACTCGAGAAACGAAGATATCTACCAAAAATGTTCCTACCGACTTCTTGTTTTAAATCACGGAAAATAAACATAAATCTGGGCACATAATGATTGTATACCCCATAATATCTTCGTCATGCTACGCTTCCTTCCACAAAATTATTATGTAGTTCTTATGTCCAAGGCTTGAAAGTACACAATCGCTTGAATTCGCCTAACCCGATTCGCTTCGTCGACGCTAGTACGAAGATGGTTTTTTAAGATAGACCGAATTGAAAAAAGCCCCTTCGTAAATTCGACGAGCAATGCATGCAGGATGGTGTTTTTTTTCATAGGGAGTGAGGAAAATTGCATCCAAGGGGTTTACTGTAATGCTCGCCTGGACTTTTGTGCAACAGAGCGTAAATTTAAAAAGCATAGTGTGGGAAACGCTAAGATAATGAGATATGGTATAATTTTTATCGTGGGTTTATTACACCTACACATTATGCGATGTATGAATGTGGAGGAAGCAAAGAAGTGCCCCAGGGACAGTGTGATGTGGCGGTGTGACAGTGTGATATTTTCTACCTGAAAATGGTTAAGCCCACTTTATACGGGACAGAAAAATGAACAGTTTCTTGTGGAGTTTTCTGTCCCGTATAAAGTGGGCGTTAGTTAGTAGATAGATCTGGTTCTCGGCGTCCTGATCGTCCACTTCTGACAATCAGAGCTGCGCAGTTTCCACGGCACCTGGCGACCGATCGCTTGGTTTTGAGGTAGTTTGTGGAATCTATATGCTCCACATAGGGAGCGAATATGGTATAATGATGACGATATATGATCGAAAGCCCTCTCCTCCTAGCGTTAAAAAGCAAAACCATCACAGCAGCATTTTTAAGTGTGTTGTTAGCGAGTTAATCGAAACCGCGCACAAAATCTTATAATTGCATATTCTTTTTCTTGAGAAATTTAGAATTATAGCACAAGTATTGCAGTAGCGCTCATAATATACAGAAATATTATTTCTGTATATTTTTTTAAAGATAGAACAATAATAGCATTCCCACATCACGATATGCCGATTTTCTTGAATACCTAAGTAAGTAGTATAAGTAGTTAGGTATTATTATAATTATTTCCGATTTCATAGGCCTTTTATGTACAGTTAAGCCAGTTGCTTTGATTGTATTTTAGGCGTGGCAAAGCAGTAAAAATGTGCAATTATGACGACATAAAAATGACAAACATTGAACAGAATCTGCTTATAATAATAAACCTTAAAAACGTTAATACAGGTAAATAGTTTAAAAGGAAAATATACGATTCATGACATTGGAAACGTAAGCCAAAACTTGAATACAGATAATAATTAGTATTGTTCCTTTGATTTCTACACAGGTAGACTTCCTGGCCATAAATTTCATCCTGTATAATAAATTCTTGAACAATATATTGGCGGAAGGAGGCCATAAAATCATTATTGAGATACTTTTGAGTTTGAGAACTTACTAATAATAAATTTGAATAAGGAACGTTACGCATTTAACGATTTTTTTAATCGGATTCTTTGAGAAGGAAGTAGGTGGGTCCTGTATTTTTGGTAATCTTATCGATAAAAAATAGTTTTTCAAATAAAAAATCCCTTACTTATACCAAGATCGTCACTATACAAAGATTCTGATTTGAAGTAAGTATCTATAATTTTTTTTTTTATATAAAGAAATCTATGCAATCTTATGATATTTGCACAAATTTCAATTTGTAAATACTATTCTCAATAAAGCCTAAGCGGCTTGTGCTTGAAAATAGGAATCGAGTCGTGTCGAAGTGGGGATTCGAACCGACGATCATTGGACTCAGAGACTGCGACGCTACCCACTGGGCCACCACCCGTTTAAATGAACTATTTTTTTTTAAATATGAAAAGTTTTATGTGAATGAATCAAGGGAATCTGGGCATTACGGAATCGGCGTGCGTCCGTGAGAATATTTATTAATATGGAAGAAGCAAGGGAAGTGTGCCAGGACAGAGTGGTGTGGCGTTCCATCCTCTTTCCCTACCCCTTCGAAGAAACAGCGTGGTGGTTGGTTAAGAATTTACAGGGTGTAGGAATAACCTGTTGGCATTTACTCTCCACCCCTGTAAATTACTAAACTTTCTTATTCGCTTTTTCTGAAAATTTCTTCGTCAGTCCGAAAATATTATAAAGTAGCTAGTGCTTGCCGTAGTGCATACCGTACACACCTGTATTAAAATTCTTATCAGTACTTCACAATCTATATCGAGTCGATAGTTATGGTATACTCGGTTACGTTTATCGGGTAATTTAAAACGACTTTCGACCTTACGACATTGGAGTTGCTATGTTCCCTTATGCTAATTTTCTATACAACGGTGTACAATAGTCTAATAATAATGCACGCTATACAAAAAACACATGGCACGCTAATACATATAATATTATAAAATATGAAAAATAATAATATGACCCACCTGTTACATGAGATTGCCTCGCCCGTCTCGAATGCGTCCTTTCCTTGCTAATTTTCAGCGATTTCTTCCGTTCCAGTTTGCTTTTCTTATCTGTTTTTGCTTCACACGGAGAAAGATTTGCATTTTCTTTATCTTCCAGCGGAACCTTTAATTTCCTAGGTGTCACAGCCGAACCCTTAGCACTTTGCACTTTTTCCTTATCTTCAAACACAGATTTTTTAATAACATCTTCTACTTTACGAGTCTTGAAGTTCTCTGACAAGATATCGAAACCCCATCTTGCTAAAACTCTTTCCCTCTCATCCTCGAATTGGTCCGATATCATTTTAAGCGTGAATTCTGGATCTGGTTTTCCAAAAAGGCAGATACCATTGATTGGGTATCTCATGTTGTGCACAGACCTCAATGCAGACATTTCGACAGGAGATAGGTAATTCGTATCTTCTGGCATTCTGTTGCCGAAAAGTATAACACAGTAGAGGATGTGAACTTAATAACCCGTATAATTGTAGCAATTTAACTCAGTTAAACTATTTGACAACTGGTTCACAAAACACAATAGAAATTACAATAATATGAACACCGAAGAAAACTAAAACGCCGGCGTTTGACAAGTCACTACACTGATTATTGTAACAATATTACACAAAATTATTTTAATAAAAACTGCAATTTCAGCGTTATATATATATTACAATCGATGAATGTGAGTTGGTTTAACAAGTAAATTGGTACGGTATTTCGTAAAGAAATAACTTTTTTCTTAGGCGCTTGACACCTGAAAAAATCTCCCGCCTTTTTGCGTGACAGCCACGCTCCAACCAAGTTAGCAACAAACTGAACTTTTCTGAATTGATATGGCGCGCGGCGGGAATGAACGTGAAGGAACGATTATTGGATGCAGGTAAAAGTCTGCTCGTCAGAAAAAAGGCAGGCTCACCGTAAAAAAGTCGAACAAATTACACAATTCTCGATTTGGAGCGTACAAATGTGCTTACTTTTTGACAAGGTCTTAAGGGAATAGCGCAGCGCGTTCGCGTTGAAGTGTGAGGGAGACATAGTAAGTTCTGAAAAGGCACAAGCACGATGTAAAAAGATCAAAATAGAGTACAAAATTCTCGATTCGAATGTATGTGAATTTGTTTACTTTTTGGTGAGGTCTTTAGGGAAGCGTCCGCGTGGTGCGAGAGAGAAAACATGTAAAATTGTTTTATAATAACAAAGCGTGCGAGTGAGAAAGGTTAAGTCGAAATTGGAACCATTTATTTTTAAATTTCACATGATTTGCGCCATTTACACAATATTTATTAAAGGCGGGAAAATATAGTTTATTCTATTTTTTCAAATGCATTTCATATTTCTAAGCATTGCTGTGATAGTAAGGTATGTTCAAAAAATATTTTATTTAGACCACGTCGGGGGTTGAACTAGGAATCTAGGAATGTATAGCCTATCGTGCTATCCACTACTACTCACACGATTAGGTTGACAAGCAAAGATAAAATCGAGAATTAATAAAATTCTATGGGAATTAGCAATTATTATGTGAAATAAATATTCCATATTTACCCCGCCGGGAATTGACCCCGCGACCTTACGCATGACAGCACAGCGCACTTTTTTTACATAAAAAAATATTTCATATACGTATGATACCTTTGACTGGCACTGAAGCGTAAAACTTATTATATTGCCGTCATGCCTTCATGTAATAAATTATCATTGATCGCTGATTGATTACAGTTTGCAGTATGTGGAATCCATATGCTCCACATAGGACGCGGATATGGAATGTTGATGCTGTAGTAACCCAAGTTACGCGATCACTCTTGCATTGCATCTTATTAAAGCTAAGAGCTAAACTTACGATTGTGGTTATCGACCCCCAATAGTTTTGTAACGTAGGATCAAAAACGGACAAATCCATTTAAGCATAAAATATTATACCTGATAATGTGTAATAAAAATATTAAAAACCTTTCGTGAGCTGCAGAAGCAATCATATGATATCTGATGGAAGTTGGCATTCCAATAGTCCATGCGCTCTGTAGCTGCAAGACACTTGGCCTCTAGACTCTATCTGCTATTAGTAGAATTACCATGTCATTAGTATCGCTTTATAAGTAAAATAATTAATTTATAATTTCACAAAATTATTCAATTTATTACATAATATAGGTATTTGCATTTCACAGAAATGGGGTTTAATAAATAATGCAATTATATTATTATTATTTGATAGCTGCCACAGTGCATCTCTGATCACCAACGTATCTACATGTAGATACTTACCGATACTGATTAACGTCATATCAAAATTCTAATCACAACTGCAATTTATGTAGATAAGTTGGCAATCCCAGTGCTTATCAATGTAGAGATAGGTACTCCTAAATTTATTGCCCTCAATATAATTATGGATTATACACATTTTGATATTTTCGTAAGTACGAAAATTGTTTCTATTCTTTCCATTATCATCTACCTACATAATATTCTTTAGTTAAAAACGGATTTGTCTAATTTTGACACCATGCCACTCACACACATACACTCAAATATTCCCATACCATACGAATAGCAAGGCTCATCATGTCATCATACATATTATATTATGGATAGTATATAATAATGTATATGTATATACGAGAGTGTTATTATAACTGTAATTATGTGATTGTATGCACAAGAAAGATTTAAACAGAAGCAATATTACTGTAATCTGAATAGGACGCGCTGTGGTCACGTGACCACAACTGTTTCTCCATACAAACGTAGTCCTTGACTTTCTTCATGAAATGTAGCACTAAAGCAGCGATTATAGATATCGACAAGAATCGTGATTGCGTCTGAATCGTATTATTTTTTGTTAGGAGATAAATAAGGCGCGGAAAATCGGGGCTCAAAAGAGGGGAAAAACGATGTAAGTATTATAAAGGATGAGATAATCCATTATATGTACTTATAATATTATTTAAAGATATGACGTTTTTTCCGTCTAGGTAAGATCGACGTAGGTAAAAGGTATATGTACCTACGAAGTTCGGCAGTTTGCGTTTGCGTCAGAACTGCGGGACGCGGACTTGACTTAGGAGGATGCGCGGGAGCTGGCGGTCGATCGCTTGGCCTAGAGGCAGTTTGTGGAATCCATGTGCTCCACATAGGGAGCGGATGACACATACATTTTGTTTTAACCGAGTAAACTTCCGATATGCAGACAGCCTTCATACTTTTAAATGTGGGAACTTATATACATAGTTATAATGAAACACCCATTATTTATACTTCTTCTTCTTCTTCTGCCACGTTCGCTCCTATGTGGAGCATGTGGACATCACTAGACCCCTCCAGGAGACCCTGTCACCAGCCAGCTCTCTCGCCTCCTCCCACGTCAGGCCCGCATCCATCAGCTCCGCCGAATACAACCGTAGGATGGTCATCGACGGTCTGCCAGGACGGCGGGAAATTATACTCAATGTGGAATAAATATCTATAAAATAACAGTATTTTCATTGTAAATTTACTAAACATATTGTAAAACCCCCTTGTGGTGATTTTTCCGAAAATGGCGCAACGTAGCGCTGATGGCCGATGATTATTATTATTTTGATACACCACTGTATATTTCGCCTTAAATTCATGTAGCTATGCTGAGTTCTCCATTACCGTGTCAAATTACGCTGTCATATTAATTTATTTAATGTGTCACTATTTTCAATTCTTAGTTGAAATTTAAGCTCTTGGTGTCAAACCGTCTAGCGCAAGCGAACAAAAAACTTCCATACCTACTAAAACCTACTAGTACCTAACAGTGTTGAAAACAAAATAAATATCTACTAGTGTTATTCCTTGAATGCTACGTTGCTACGAGCATACATGACTGTGTTCACTTTGGAGAATATTAGAATATTGGTTTCACGTGTTTTTATAATAATTCATAATAATAATTGTATGCTTGGAATAACATTAGGTAATCTAGACAGAAAAAGGAACAATTGGATCTGACGCCAGACAAAGGTCTGCGACGCGACGTGGTGGAGCGAATTGCTTGGTTGACGTGGAAATGGGCCGGTCATATAGCCAGAATTACGTACGACAGATGGACGAAACGCGTTCTGGTGTGGAGACCGAGAAACCAGAGGCCTCAAGGACGTCCACCGATGAGGTGGGTGGACGATATCAGGAAGTTTGCTGGAAGACGGTGGATGGGGACGGCGCAGGATCGGGAGGATTGGATGCGGCAGGGGGAGGCCTACGTCCACCAGTGGACCTTCACGGGTTGAAATGATGATGAAGATTATTGTGTAGCGGTAGTGCGTTGGGCTGCCGTGCATGAGGTCGCGGGTCCGATTCCCGATGAGAATCAACATGAAATTATTGTGCAAGTGCAGTAAATCTTGTTATTTGTAGATACACCTCCCAAAATTCGTCAGAAGACATGGTTATCAGAGATGATGAGCGGAATGGGGAATGTTGTAATGCATGAAATGGCCACCTAGTCGACGACAGGTCCTTTGTCATAAGCCCTGCTTCCTAGGACTACGACATGACAAGGAAAGGATGAAAATAGCCTATCTATGTAAAATAAACATCATTGGCTAAATCTTGCAATGATGATAGTAATTAAATTATAGCTTTTCTACCCTTATTTTAATATTTAGATATTTCAAATATATGCACGCTCTGAAACACTTTCATAAAGCATTCGCCTCCCATTGCATCATTGAGTCTCTCATTCATTTAATTATTTTTCTTGCCTTTTAAAAGATCAACTGCATAGTTTCGAATAGGAAATATTTACAAATGCGCACGAATGTTAGTTACTCTTATAACTATTATGATATTATGAGTCAGAAAAGAGGTTCCCTTTCAAGAAATACACGGGTGATTCATGGCTGATGTCACTTTAAAAACTTAAGCGAATGCCAAATACACAAAAATAACAAAACTCGATGTACAAACGGGGAACCAATGAATCTACCTCATATTTGGAGTTGATTTTATAGAAAAAAATTTCATTTGACCCACAGTTTGCGAGAAAAAAATTGGATTAAAAGAAAATTGGATTAGAATTTCTTGCAAATTGTTACCAAATATAATTTATTTTGTCCAACTAATACTAATCGACGTGCGTGCATGAGAAGATGTATGCATGTGGAGAAGGCAAGAGAAGTATGCCAGTAGCTCAATCGCAGATGATTGTCGACGTGCTTAAAAACGTGCTAAGCATTTAACCGATCACAATGAACATAGTTCATATCACGGTCGCGTTGCCAAGCACCATAGATGAAAGGGATACTTTGACTAATGTTTTCGTTTTATTGCTTTCTCAAATTGATTTAAAGCAAATAAATGGCATGATAAATTGTGCACAAACAATTAAAACTCTATAAAACTAAATTATTTTACTTTACTTACAGTTTTGGCGTATTTTCCATATTTAAAGCGGTAATTAATAACCCGATCGATAACTTTTAACGGATGTTCCATTGTGATCGCGAAAACGTTAAACATCCGTGGTGAGAAATCGTTATCACGTCGCTTATTAGCACGTCGATGGTCATCTGTGATTGAGCTACAGGACAGAGTGGTGTGGCGTTCTATCCTCTATGCCTACCCCTTCGGGGAAATGGCGTGATAGTTAGTTAGTTAATACTATCAGTAAAGAAAACAAAAGCAAAAGCAAATTTTAATAAGAATTTGTGCAATTTTACTTTCTTCTGTACTATGAAGGCGAAGGTACTTCGGTACACGAAGAAAAAAAAATTTTAAAGCTCATATTCAAAAGTCATGTCGATACCATAATATGCAAATTGTGTAACTCCATTTTTTGACAAAATGACTTTATGATGGCATTTTGCTGTCTGTATTCCAATACACGTGCTAGGTAAATTGGGCGAGTCCAATATTATTAGAAATGCCCTAAAAACCACCTCAAGAAAAATGGGTAACTGCCACGTTAGTATTGGCAACGCTGCAAATTTGGCAATTCCATCATTTCGTTTTTTGCCCGCCCTGTGAAATAATAACCATTTTGGAGTTACACGTTACACAATTAGCATATTAAGGTATCGACATTCGACTCCAAATAACCTAATATGATGTAGATTCACTAGTTTTCGGGTAGTGCTAGAAAAAAAACGGTTTTTAAATAATTTGTAGCATTAAAAAAATAGGAAAAATCAGATAATGTCTCACCAAGAGACGAACTCAGAAACTCTGTTCAAGAAGTATCTAACCTTTGGACCATGGGGGCTGATAAATAGCGAAAGTATGACATGTTTATGTTTATCTACCAATGGTTAATGGTCACTTTATATCACGTCATTTCTAGCATTTAACATTGGCAAGATTCAACAAGTTTTGCATCGCAGATAAGAGGATATTATTTGCAATGGATGACATGTTATCTAAAGATAGATTGGTAATATATTTATTGCATTTAAATCATGTTTGTACAAGATAGCAAAATGACAGCTATTAAAACTAAAATCCTATTGTAGAAACAACATTTTGAGTGTGTCCAAATACTTGTAGACAAAAACCTAGATATCCATATTCCCTTCCAAACTTCTCGTCTCTGGTTGAGATGTCAAATTGTCCTATTGTAAAATTAAACGGTTTGTTAATACGATAGGTAGGTAAAAGTCCCTTTTCGTTAATTTTTGTGGGCTTTGTGTTGCCGACGCGACGTTTCGGAGCACATTACCGTCATCTACGCGTCACAACTGCGATGTAGATAAATATGTACGTAGTTGATCTGGGCCTTGCTGGTCGATATGTAAAATGCGTGAAAAATCACTGCCCTAGTGCATATCCCAAGGGGAAAATCGAGGACTACGATTGTATGGAATATTGTATGGTCACGTTACAAAAAATCGTTTTTATTTCATTAAAATATTCATTTAAAAAATCTAGGAAGATTAAAGTAATAAGTTTTTTAAAATCCTTGTAAGGTAGATTTTAGCGAACCGGAAATCGTTTAGTTTCGGTCGAAGGAGTACAGAGAGACCTAAATTAAGGTGGTAGGATCGTGTGGAGAAGAACACAGCATCCTTGGGCATTGGGAACTGGAAGAAAGTAGCCGGAGACAGACGCGAGTGGAGACGTTTCTTGGAGGACCTCAACGGGTTGTAGCGCCGAAATGCTTTAGTTAGAGATTGTGAAGGCTTGTCAATTTTATTCACTCAATATCGAGGATTTTACTCGAAGGGGAAAATGTGTTACCTTTTGTGAAAAATGCGTTCCAGCCAATAAATAATACTGCTATTGAAACAATCAAAACATACGTTTTGTTTATATTTTGACACGTGTTCATGCATAAAGTTAACTACAAAAGTGCAGCCGGTTGACATTATAATTTAATTATTAAATTATAGCATAGATTGCCTCGCGATCTACTGAAGCGTGACCCCGCCCCTGTGTTAGGCCTAGTTTACATGGATAATAATCAGGCGCCTAAACAACTACTCTATTACTACTTTCACTTATCCGCACCCAATGATACATAGGGCACTGCATTGGCAAACCAAGTACAGTGTATCTTGATCATTTTATTAATTACATGAAGGTACGATGAAGACTTGAGGACCAGCCCAAGGTATATCACACATGAAATATTAATAAGTGGACTTTATTGTTAGAAATTGTATATGTTTAAAATAAGTGTATGTCTGTTGGCTGTCCATAAACACACATAAAATAATAAAAAATAATAAAAAAAAAAGAATATAACATCATCACATGTAAATAAATATGTCGCACAAATCATGCTTACAATTGGACGCCATGCAATATCAAGGATGGCAGTAAATTATTGCTTCATTCTGAATACAATAAAGTGTCTTCAAAATAAATTTAAAAAATTACCTTGTAAACAGACTTAAATATTTGTAATTTTTTAAAGTACGCTACAAAATACAAAAAAATATGAATTGAAATAGAAAAAATTACCAGCAATCAGAAGGTCCCAAGTACAAGTCCTGGAGCAAATGATTTTTTTTAAAGTGATTTAATGAATGCACATTGTAAATGGGATTTTTTTATCTCTATCTTGATTTTATAAATAAAATACCTAAAGTGTTCAGCATTTTTAATCATCGCTTCATACTCATGATGAATAATGTAAAATTGATCATATCACTGTCGTTAAAATCAATCGAAGCAAGTTTTATTTCTGAACTGGCAAGAAAAATTCCAATAATATTGGTCATCCGAGGTTAACATCTATATTTTTTCTTCTTTCTACGCTATCTTGCCACGTCCGTTCCTATGTTCTAGGACATCACTAGATAGCAGAAGATGGTTTACACGGCGACAATTTTTGCGAGTGAAGATAGAATAGGACGCTTATGCATAACCCATTTAAACAGGCCACAGGCACTTACAATAATAATAAATTCAGCGGTTATTATCTATCATGATTGTGTACGTTAATATCTAATATAATTTGTGCAATATGGAAAAGTAGGGGAATTATTGGAAATCAGTTGGGGCCCTATTCTGTTATTAAATTAAAATTTCATCGAACCTATATTTAGATTGCTATTGTATGAGTGGCAGATGGCGGCAGGGGTGTATTTGGAATAAAGATTTTAAAAAATCGTTTACAATGTGAATTTTTTTTTGTGGGTATGTTAATTTTATATATTTGTGCCTTAAAACGGGTCTAGGGCCTAGTTAGGCAGTAAAATGAATTTGTATTTAACAACATTTTGAACGTATACAAATACTTGTAGACAAATTACTGGATTATACCTACACCAATAAAGACAGATTGCCAAAAATGCTTAACAATCTTCTCAACAGATGTCACTAGAGAGAAAAAATATTAAAATCTGTCGAAAAACCAACTCAAATGTGGATACTTCTGTACAAACTCAATATATATGTATAGTAGTTTCAAAAATTTGTCATATATATGGTTGTCAGATGATGGGCGGAATGGGGGAATGTTGTAGTATTGTATTTGTATTGTTGTAGTACATCAAGTGGCCACTTAACCCAGCCAATGCCAGGTCATAAGCTCTGTAAACGCCTAGATAACCCACATTCTTTTCCAGAGGTTCTTTGTCTCTGTTGGGATATCAATAATATTTTATCTGAATTTGTATTAATTTTGAAAGAATAAATATACGAGATCAAGCTTGAGAAAAATCACGCTTGTTTATTATGATCTCACCGGGAGTCGAACGCAGAACCTCGGAGGATAGCGCCTGATTTATGATAACAAAGGAGCTGACACTGTAAAAAATACTAGCACTGAACGTCCACTGTTGCCGATCCACCGGCAGTTTGCGTCAGAGCTGCGGGACGTGGGCCTGACTTGGGAGGATGCGCGGAAACTGGCGGCCGATCGCTTGGCTTGGAAGGAGTTTGTGGAAACCACATGATAGGGAGCGGATATGGTATGATGACGATGATGATGATGTTTTATATAATTTCCCTTATCCGCATCTAATGTTTATAGGACACTGTATTTGTACTTCAAGTGTAGTGTGTCATTATTCCTACATATCGCACCATGAATACTGTACTGTACTAAATCATAATCTGTCACTGAGAATACCACGTCACAGCTCACAATAACCGCCACATTTCTGCCAAGAAACTTGTTTCTATCTCTTTCTTATGTCGTGATGATATTGAATTACAAAAAATACAGTTTCAATGAAACAGAACCGAAATCAAATCACATTTACTTTTTTGAGTTAGTGGATGCGATATGAATACGAGTATGCGTCACAACTACGATACAAGTAATATGTTGGTGACGCAGTGCTGGGTCCCTGAGTGCGCTACTGTTTGCGACACGAGTTTCGAATCAACACCCATTTTACGTACCTATCGCACAATACACAAAATTAAAATAAAAAACCAAACAAAATATACCTATGGCCTGTGGTGGTTGATTGGAAAAAAATTACTCAGTTTAATTGGCCGTGATCTAAATAATATGCGTATATATGGATTGCATGCGCATGTGCAATGTGCATGTGGATACAATAATAATAACAAACTAACTGACATCGAACAGAAAAGCACAACTGCGGTTGTTATAATAATTATTTTTTGTCTTAGCCTTTAGCTACTCAAGTGTCAAACGCAGCCATATTATAATTTAATAACATTTTTTTATGGATCTGTAAACCCATATCTAAGGATCTTCGACTTCGTACGAGGTGCTAAAACAGCTTTCATTAGGAGCTAGTAGATAGGTACCCGAGAATTCAAAGAGCGTCAGTTTTGAGTTTTTCTAGGTAAGTCACACGAGAAGATTTTTGGAAAATTCATGTTAAAAATGTCAAATTGGTCCAAAACAAAAGCAAAAATGAATTTACAGTTTATTTTATCACTGCGAAGTTAATAAATTTTATTGAAATAGAAATATATAGCCATTTATTTAATGTTTTCTTCAACTTACCTGCTGTCAAAATCACAAAAGAAAATGCATCTATAATCTACACACGTTGCATCTTTTTAATTACACTTTTCTAAACAACAACACTGCTTTCTGTCGCTATAGTGGAATAACATTACACCTCTTCTAGTTTTTAAACGGAAAAATATGGTCTTAAGGTGATTCCCTACTCTTCTACAGTCCTAGGTAAGTAATTTGAATATAAAAAATATAAAAACACATACTGTGTATTAGTAACAAGTAACAAACTAACCAAAGATCAACTAACCCTAGATTATCAACTGACGTGCGGATGGCTTGGGCCAACTTCAGGTGAGTACCCTTTATATTTTACTATTAAACAAAGTAATGCACCATTTCGATAAGATGAATTTGTTTCTATAGCACTGATATTTCTTCTCCTCCGCCAAAATTTGCGTATTGGCCAAGTTAGAAGGGTTTACGAGAAGACCGTGTATATATTTTATACGGACAGTGTGTATTTTCAAGTCTATAGTGTCTGCCCGTGACGTTTTAGCTGTTTATACGCTATTTTTACATGTTGCAATTTTTTTTATTTTGTTGTTGTTGCGATAATCAAAAAGTGTACACTTTGGATAGTAAAACATGGTAAAACCAAAAATCTATACTAGAAAATTATGATAAACCTTAAATCCGATTTTTTCGTTTGGCCATGAATATATTATTTTACAATATTAATACACCTTGCAATCGTTGCACGCAGTAATTATCCTAACAACTAATTACTAAAGTTTATATAATTAATTAATAGCCATAAATCATTGCTTTAAAAAATTCAAACGCTATTTTTTTGTATCATAATAAAATTAGCGAGAGCCACGCGTGAGTTGTGACGGTACGCCATTGTAATGCGATTTTAATTCGTAGTAGGTAGTAACGAGATTTTTCCATCTGGCCTCGTACAAATTTGTTACTCGACTCAATAATGTCCATAACTCAGTGATTGATTACCTTAAAATTGTTGTGTACGGTGATTTAATATTGTGTTTCATTTTTCAGATTTTGTAAGAGTAATTACCTATTAAGCTTGATAAACAAATGTGTTCAGGAGTTTGAGAATACAATTTTTGATGTTCATATAATATCATATTTATCTATTTAAACAATCCTGTGTGCTACCCTTGGTATCTACTGTCATCCGGCGAAGGCGTTTCGGCTGGCTAGGCCATGCGCAGACCAGCTTGACTTTACGACTATGATTTTCATCCTAATTATACAATTATTTATTTTATTTGATACCCTTGGTATCCACTGTCATCCGGCGAAGGGCGTTTCGGCTAGCTGGCCATTGCCATATACTACGTATGCCTCCGAGAGCCTGGACTTGCCTATTTTACAAGGCATCAGGGTTCTCGGCGTCCTGGTCGTCCACTGTTGACGATTCGTCGCAGGACTTGACTTGGGAGGATGCACGGGAGCTGGCGGCCGAGATCGCTTGCCTGGAGGCAGTTTGTGGAATCCATAGGGAGCGGATATGGTGATGGATGATGATGTGCTAAGAAAAGCGGTATTTAAAACCTAAAAATGCGGAGTCTGACCTCCGGCGGGACCACAAAAATACAAAATTAAATTTCTCGATCCTGGGCGTTTGCGATATTTATTATTTATTTATTGATTAATCTTAAAGTAGTACATACCTATTTTTTTACTATGTCCTAATATACACCTTTTATTATTTTGTGCAAATAGAAAAACCTTAAAAATAATAATTTAATCTTGTTTGCAATATATTTTCTTAACCTACACTTAAATACAGACACTTTTTTTCTCTTTTTTTATCTCTTCTGGAATTTCTTTAATCATTTTCACTGCTCGGTGCATCAACAAATTTGGTGACTTTTGTGTTTTTTTACGAAACGGTAGCCTCAGTCTATTTCTATTTCGAGTTTCATGGCATATTGCATCAATCTTTTATTGATCTGTGTCAACCTCCGTATAGGTAATAATACATTATTACGAGAAGTATACTATTTTGTCGCGCTCAATTATAATTTACCATAAAGGTCATTAAATAGTAACGCCTATTTCTTCCTTGCGTATGGATGTAATTTTATCTATTGTACCTACCTATTATTATCTATGTACACGATATAGGGGTCTATTCTGAAGAATTTAGCAATACCTGAACCACTTTCGGTTATTCATTCATAAATTAAACAATACTAATTGGTGGTAAGTGTGTAAGTCTTTTCGATGTCAATAAGGGCGTTATTGAGAGAGAGAGCTTATAACCAGATATGTCCATATCAAATTATGATTGTAATATTCATTTAACAAAATATGACTATTTAAAATAAAATACAACAACTATATATTATGTATATATAGAAAAAGCTAAGTCCCGATAAAACGCTTTATTGCATTTTATCATAATCTTATCAAAATATTAATAAAAATCAGTAAGCTTACCCATAGGTATTAAAATTTTATTTCTAATACAACATAATATTCTAACTATGGCAATCTCTAAAAATTATTTATTATTTTATTTATTTAACCACCTCAAAAGGCCAGAGGGTCAGAGAGGGGAACAACGTCGAGACAAATCAGTTTTAATGTTTGTGTTCTCAACAGGAATCGAACCCGGAACCTCCGTGTCGTGAGTCCAGCGTCTTAGCCATTAATTAAGCCTACCATGATATTCGTAATACCATATTCGATAAATTGTTTACTTTTAATCTTTATTCAATGTTTGTGATGGGATAAAGTACAATAGGGTTCTTCCAGATAACATGAATATCCTTGAAAACGCTATAAATATTTAAAGTAATATTTTTACAATTCCAACGATATAAAACACATGATCAAAAATTTTGTTTTCATTAAAAAATTATGTTTTAAAAACACGAAATTACGAGTGACTTTTAACGCCCGTTATTGGCTAATGACGTCATACCCGTCTACCGTGGAAGGCGTGAAATTCATTCCGTAGTGAGCGCTATATTGCTGTGACGTCACACCGCATGCGCCCTAAATGGAGGATTTTGCGAGCGATTTGAAAAAGCGCTATTTCAAACCGCGCTAAAAAAATCATATGACATCGTAAAAATTTTTTTAAAAATTCCCTTGATATTGTAATTTTTCAATCATTTACTATGGGAAGGGGGTTCATTCCGGTAATGTCACGCTGTGTGGGTGCGACGGTTATTTCCAGCGGTGGCCGGCGATCTACTATTTTAACCCAGAGTATTTTATCAGCAAAATATTTTTTTTGTTTGTGGTATGATGATGATGATGATTTGTCTTGCCTTCATGTAACAAATTATCAAGATTTACAGGACTTGGTGTACCAATACAGAGTCTTTTGTACCATTAAGTGCGGATAAGGGAAATTAATAGTAGTAAAGTCAACTAACAGACTGGAAATATTTCATTATAATTTTTGCAATATATATACAGGGTGTAACAAAACTCGATGTACAACCCGAAAACTGGTGAATCTACATCGTATTTGGAGACGATTGTGTAATACGACTTTTTAATCTGAGCCAAAAAAAATTCTCTATATATCTTCTATCAAAAGTTTTCATAAGTTTGGCAGATAAAGTAAAAATCTTATTAAAATGCGTTTTTTAATTTTGTTTTCTTTATGGATAGTATTAATTTGACTAAATACGTGATATTTGATAACAATTTGCAAAAAAAAACTAAAAAAATAAACTTCGTACTCAATTTTCTCGAAAACTTAAGTACAAATAAAAAAATATATTTGCGATGTAAATACCTTTGTATGTACCTACCTACTTATCATCGTATTCGCTTCACGTTGTTGTATAGATTAATTATTTTTGTATTTTTAATATATTAAAAATAATTGTTTTAATTTTTTTTTAAAGTTTTTGGCTTTTTGCCTCTCAGATTACGTATTACATGAAAAACATTTCAACGCACGGCTAGTTAACAAACCCTGAATTTTATTTGGGTAAATCACTTTTCGCAGTAATAATTTATTATCACAACATAATCCTTAACTTTTTTTTTTTTTAGAATTCACTTTTCGCGTGGAAATACAAAAATATGAAAATGGCGCACAAAAATTATAAATAAAAATGAATTACACTATCCATCTAGGTTTATTCAACCATCAATAACGACAATTAAACATTATACCCCGAAATTCAATGAATGCAACATATTTATATTAGCTGGTCTACACAATTTATAAGATGCCGTAAAAATAAAGAAATTATTAGCCCGTAAAGGGTGATTATTAGCCCGTAAAGAGTGAAATCCAGTTTTTGTCTACAAGTATTTGGACACACTCAAAATGTTGTTTATAAAAATTAGCTGGTAAAAGTTATTAAGCATAACAAATTGAAGATTCATCTTCAGGCGTTTCCTAGTAGGTGATATAATTCGGTAAAGAATCTCACTTGCAATCATAAAGGTTTCTGCTAAAATGCTTAGCAATTTTCTCAATGGATGACAGAGAGTTCACATGTGAAGCGTCGCGCCATTTTACTGTATATTGGCAGATATGGATATCAAATACTAGGTGTAAAGGGGAATGTATATTGGCATGTGTATTCTTGTGTATTCTTTGTGTATTCTTTTTAATATGTGTTCTTTTTAATACATCAAGTGGCCACTTAACCCAGCCAATGACAGGTCATAAGCCCTGTAAACGCCTAGATATCCATATTCCCTTCCAAATTTCTCGTCTCTGTTGAGATGTCAAATTATAAAGAAAGGATTTTAAAACTAAAAATTGTGATGTTATTTCCGCCATGCGCCACTGTAAAGACAAACCTGCGATTTCTCGCAGGTGATGAGTGGTTTATGGTGGTCGGTATCGCGGTATCTCGGTTCGAGCCCGATACCTCCCCTGGGAAGTATGCATCACGCTGCCTTTGGGACCAGCCGCCGGAACGGAAGTCGCATCGGGGACCGGAAGTCGCGGCGGTTGTGCAAATTGCACTAGTCGAAATATCGTTTTATCTCCGCGTTGCAGAAGTAACACTTCGATATCAAAATAAGGGTTTACGCAAAGAGGTTCTACAATAATAATAAGGAGATATGCAGTACAATAAACTCAAATATTGTTGACGCATGAATCATATCCTACATGGAGTAACAAAACTCGTAGTACAACCCGAAAACTGGTGAATCTAAATCATATTATTTGCCGTCGAATGTAGAAGATTTTTGAAAAAAAAAATTCTCCTGTCAGAGCTTTCATAAGCACCGTAGATTAAGCGAAATTGTACCAATTCTTGATAAAATTAAGTGTATGCAAATTGCTTTCCTAATACCTAGATAGTATTAATTTGACTTAAGAGATTATACAAAATAATTGGTAAGAATTTTTCGAAAAAAAATTCAACTTCTTACTCAATTTTCTCGAAAACTATGAGTCAAAAAAAATTAATTATTCCACGAAATCGACTCAAAATTTTATGAAGATTCACTGGTTTCCCGCTTGTACATCGAGTTTTGTTACACCCTGTTTACACAGGGCTGGCAGTATCTAAATACTCGTAATAATAAATTTAAGAGGATGTTCTGTCACGTGACCAGCAGCCGTTTCCCCATACAATCATAATCCTCGATTTTCTCCATGTATTTTCGCACTACTGCAATGATTTTTACACACGTTTTAGATATTGTCCAGAAGCAGGTTTGTATCGTATTTTTTTCTTTCTCTTCTCTTTTTACCACCTCAACAGGCCAGGCCATATTTTAAAAAAATAATTTAAGTAAGGAACATTGAAGTCCTGGTACCAACCCTAATGCATGGAAGAGAAGCATGGAGTTGATAAAAAACGACGAAAGTAGATTGAATGTTGTTGAATGTGTGGAAACACCATGTATGATAGGTGCCCATTGTCGAAATTAGAGCAGAATGCAAGGCTGAGATAAGCATTATCGACTAAATTAAGAAAGGTCTTTGACGATGGTTCGGTCACGTGGAGCAAATGACGAAAGAACAACTAAAAGGATTTACGATGCGAGTGTTTCTGGATGTAGAAGTTGAGGAAAGCCGAGAAAGAATGGCATGATCAAATACAACAAATACCTACTTGAAAGTAGTCATGAGAAAAGTCGGGACAATCGACGTGCGTGCATGAGAAGATGTATGAATGTGGAGGAAACAAAAGTAGAAAAACTTTTGGGTCGTGTTCAAATATTTAAATCTGGATTTTTCCCAAGACGGGAGTAGGTATATATTTTTATTTATATTTATTGAGATGAGGTAGAATTTTTTCAAATTCAGGAATAAGGATATTCGAGCGTTTACTAGCTTATGACCTGTCATTGGCTGGGTTAAGTGCCACTTTATGTAGGTACTACAACATTCCCCATTCCGCTTATTAGCGAATATCCACACCAGGTAAACATTTTTGATTTTGTATTTTATGCTACGAATCAAGAATCATCCACCAGCGAGTTGAAAGTCACTATGCATTGAGATTTAAGTTAAGTAATTTCTCGCAGATTACTTTAATCCTGATAAAAAGTTCTAAATGTGGATATAAATAAAACAAAGAAATAATTATGCAGATAACTCGAATTTATTTGCTTCTATATATTCGAATTTTATACAATTGTCTGGGTTGATTGTCTGGGACGGTCCTGGCTGTCAGCCCTGCGATTCCGGTCGTAAGACCAAACGTCACTTAACCCAGCCAATTTCTCGCCGAAATGTCAAATCGTTTATCTCTAACGAATATTCGACGAATTTGAATTACAAAAATGTTGATCCTTATGTCTTAGGAATGCATAAGTTGAGAGATATCTACAAGATTCTACTCTACTTTGAAGCCAAAAATTCGATTCCGATTTTTGACAGTATATTTGATTTATGTATTTTCAGTATTATGACAGTGACAGTTAAGGGAATCGGTAAAATGTCTTAAACCTTAGTAGTTCTCCACTTCTGTGTTGATGGCTGGCCACGTGTTAGCCAACTAGGCCCCCTAGGCTGGTCTCTTCAGTCTCTTGTAGCTGGTAGATGGCAATGTGTAAGGGTGTAGGTATGCAGTGTGTATGTAGTATTTACGGTGGAAGTTTCGATAGCAAAGTATTCTCGGTAAAGATCTGTCAGTGTTGCATCTCTTTCTGTTAAATGAAACATTTTCTGTCTTTTTCTTCTAGACGTTGGATGCTTGCATCTTGTATCATAGTACAGTTATTTTTGGCGGGGTTTTGTATAGTTAACAATGGCTTATAATTTAGATTTCAATGTAAATAAATAATCATGACACATCCGTATTAACATATCCAACCGAGCAATTATTTGCAGTTCGGCAATTATATGTTAAGTCATGCTTAGTGAAATTTTGGAGTATTGACAAGTGCAGAACGCAACAAAACATGAACACTCGCTTTGCCTCACATATATAAATAATTTACTTCTAAAAGAAAAACAACGTTAGCGCAGCGCCACTTCACATTTTATTGGACCTAAGATATATAACCAAATGGACACACAAACCAAATTATTAACTGACTTCTCAAAGTACAGGGTCGGTGTCGTTAGTTGGATAAGTCTAATGGGTTGTGTATATATTGAAAATGCCTGCAAAAATATAGCTATGTAACTTTTAAAATTTGGTATGCAAAAATATTGTTTTGTAAATTCTGAATTTGTGAGATCAAACTTATGTATAATGCTACAATGCCCTGACTCGACACGGACTATCTAGTGAGTCGGGGCCAGATCATTGGCATGGGTCTTCACTGATTGAGT
The DNA here is from genome assembly GCA_022494985.1 of Micrasema minimum. Classification (NCBI taxonomy): domain Eukaryota; kingdom Metazoa; phylum Arthropoda; class Insecta; order Trichoptera; family Brachycentridae; genus Micrasema; species Micrasema minimum. The sequence continues at coordinate 21,711 of JAGVSP010003924.1, forward strand.
CGCCATCCCATTATTGTGATTGTTAAATGTGTGAAATGTAATAATAAATAAATAAAATAAATGATTATTTACTTTAAGTATGTTTCTATGTTAGCACAAGACATGATTTTTGGCTAGAGAAACACTGATTCTTGGCACTGGGCACTGTGTAGGGAGTGTTTTAAATGTTTTTAGTTATAATTGCTCCATTTTTAACTTTCGATTTTACGATATCTGTTACTGTTTACTATTATCGAAAAAAAGTAACAATTTTATAACATTATTTTAGTGTTTTTACTAAAACTAATTTACTTTACGAAGCACACTAAAGATGGCTGGTCGGCTGGCTCGTTTGAGACCGTTTTTTTTATATACTAAAAAGATATACTAAAAAATAAATAATGAAAGCTATGAAAAAATTTGAACTCTTTTATTTATTTCAAATTTAAAAGTAGGTATTCAACATATACATTATTTATAAAACTATGTACAAAAATATTAAATATTTAATTTTACACTAGCATTCATGTCAAACGAAATTGATATATTATGAAGATCCTGAAAAGAAATTTTCGGTGATTTATGAATTTTGGAAATTAAAAGAAACGGGTAGCTAATTGACACTTGTGTTTATATTATATTCATCGAAAGTTTATGATAAATAGAATTAATAATTATTATTTAAAACACAAGTTAGCTGTTGAAATTCATAAACAATAATTGAAAGATTATGTACGCAGGCACATATTTGGCAGTTTAGGTAACAGTTTGCAGGAAAGCACATGTGCATGCATTATACAGATCAGAAAATAATACAAAATAGTAATCAAAATTTAAATAGGAATCATTACTAAAAAATTTTTACTGAAATTTAAAAAAAAAAGTTTAAATGTAGGCACTAAAAAAAATATTAATTAATCAATTTATTTTCCCATATTATATTATGATGGAATCCACATGTTTGTGTATTCCACATGCTCCACATAGGGAGCGAATATGGTATGATGATGATGATGATGATATTATGATACCAATGTTGATTTATAATGATATGGAACTAAAATGAAAAAAAAGTAATTTACATATTAATTTAGCATATATTCGTTTTTTGGTTTCATTTAAGTCCAGTTTTTGTTCCATAGAATACATAGTATAATAAAAAAATATATTAACTAGACCTAAATAAATATAAACTTAAAAATATAATACATTAGAATAAATTATTAACAAATGGCTTGGTTGCCATAATATTCTTTGGCTATTCAAATAAACGGTATTTCCAATGTCAATTAAATTTTAACCGGTATACGAGTATTTGAAAAAAAAAAAATGTTAATAGGTATGTTAGATTCCCAATGGGGATCCGATATTAAATATTTAATAGAATTTTTTTTTCCATTAAAATATTTCATATTTTGTGATACCTAAGACTGGCTCTGAAGCGTAAGACTGGTTATCTTGCCTTCATATACCATATGATCAAGATTCGATGCACTTGTAAGTCAATGCAGTGCCTTATGCACCATTGGTGTGCATAAGGCATAGTAGGAAATATGTAATTTTTAAAATACAGATACTGTTTTTCTGGGTACAGATACACGGCATAATAACCCAGAAAAGCAGTATCTATATTCTGAAAGCTGTGAAAACCTACGAATTTTAAGTGTTTCAACGCTAACATGCGAACAAAATTTAATGAGATCAAAACTAAATGACTGAAATTTTTGACAGAATTTTAATCAAAACAAAATATTAATTTTATTCTAAATGGCGTTTAATGCGAATATAAAGCTTTTATTGTGGATTGCTGTAACTCTAAAAACTTCCAAAAATTTAGAATAGTGTAAATTGAGCTTATTTAGTGTAACACCGTGTATCACTCGTACATAAGTGATTTTTTAAACATTCTCGTTTCCTTCAATATGAAGGGATTATACTAACCTAACCCACCCATGAAAGAATGGCTGATTATTACAAAATATGCCTGAAAACGTTCCCATTGTTTGAAATGGGTGATTTGGGACGTTTCCCTGCCAGCTAGTTAGGCCTCGGTATGTCAACTATCCCTGATATGAAAAATACAATCAAAATACTCTGCATATTATTAATCTTACCATGTTACCTGATTTTTCAATTAGGCATTATCCGATTTTGCCTTCATCCTCTATATGTATATTTTTCATTAAATACAATAAACTAAAATGAAACCATTAGTGCTATCCATCGACCATAAGGGAGACCACAATTCACCAATTTGAATTAATGGATAGTATGGTTCAATCTTATTTTACAGCATTTACTGAAAAAAAGATCATGCAACATGCTTTTAAAACCTGACAATCGTGGTTCTTCTGTTTTACAATATTATGGTTGCTTGATATACAGATGAAATGCAAAATGTCAACAAATGAAAGTCACAATCGCGAAATGAATGCGTTAGGAAAAGTTTAAACTGATAAATAATAAGGAATTCCTAACGATTCGTACAAATACTGTTGCAAAAAACATTGCGGTTATTACGAAAAAATTACTTTTAATTTTAAATGAATTCTTAGTTGGTTATTTAATCGTTTGGTGTCGACATTGATTTATCAAGGCAATTATTAATCCCAATTAAGTCCCCAAAAATAAATAAATAATGTCTATGACTTCCAAGTATTTAAATCCTTGCTATGCATAGAGTGGTTTTTAGTTGCCATATTGCTGTTTATACACACAACATACTATGCACAGTAACACACGTTTTGTCTGCACAGGTATGGCAGGATATGTTTGGAATTAGCGTCTGATGGTCAGCAGAGTTCTCGAGTACATCGCTGGATTAAGGCAGAAGTGGCTGGATTCTGATAAGGCTCCGTGAATGTTGAGCAACCTAAAATTATACACAAAATGTGACACATAATATTATTATACAATGCCACAATATTGGTGAATTTGCTTGACATATTTTTGCCATTAATCACTTTCAAATATTTGAGAATAATTATTTGTAATAAATATATTTCAATTCCTTTCATTCTAGGCTTCTTGGTAAGCATAGTTGTGTATAATGAATGTACATAATAACATGTTAGGTAAATGAGGTAAAATTTGTTATTTTGATAATGAAAACAGATTTTAGGTTTAGTTTTAAAATCTGTTTTTGTGAATAAACTTACTTCAGTGCGTTTGTCAGAGTCTAACTTTTCTGGTTTACTATCCCTGGAAACAAGAGAATTATAATTAAAAACTAATTAAAGAGAAGAAATAAAAGCATTAAGAAAAGACAAAGGATAGTGTAAACTATTTTATCTTCTGAAAAGCACACAGGCACAATATTCCGATGTATTTGGAAGTGTGTGAGAGATGAAATATTGCAGTGATAATATGTACGCTTGGCTTCATACTTGGACTTATCATCAGGATTTGAGTGGAATCTTTCCTCCTTCTCCGCGAACTCTGTTCATGGCGTGTCGGTTGTCTCGACTCATGAAGATATTTCTAAAATACAAACCAAATTATAAATTTATCGCAAAGAAAAACCTATATATAACAAGGTTTTCTAGTTATTATTATTTTTTTATCATTTATTATCAAGTTATGTGCCGACCGGTCTCTCCTTGGGTATTTTGCCGAGGTCCACGAGGCGGGCGCGCGCGCCTGCCTCCGGCGCAGAATGCGGCGGTACTGGCGCGCGTTGACGTACAGCAGCGGCTCGTCGTCCTGCGCCTCACACGCCACGCTGGCCACGCTCGTGCTGGGCGCCGCCATCGTCGTGTTACCGCCCGGGTTGCTCACCATCTGTAAGGAAACATTACCAAGGCATTATAATCATAGGCAATAAGTTTTTTTTTAAATTTTAATGTGAGTTGCTTATGATGATGGCCGAGTGGTTACCATGACTATATTTCCTCCATTGATCATGGGCTGCTGGGCGGGCTGCTGCAGGGCGGCGCCGCTCACTTGGACCAGGGAGCCGTTGATGTTGACGTAGGCATTGGGCCCGAGGTGCTGGCTCTCTATCTGCACGGCTGGTACAGGTACGTCTGCCCGTCAGCTCCTTGCACTATCTGGGCTTGTTGGCCTGTCGACATAACTGCTGGTGCGTTGGTAGCCCCTGAAATGAAAACATTTTTATGCAAGAGTAAACATATTTTTAAACTTGTTTTTAACCACCTCAATACTCAAGAGGTTGAGAGCGGGATACGCTTCAAAGTGTATTTACATACGATTAGTAGAGTACGGGAGATGCCAAAATGCATTGTACAGTTCAGAGTCTCATTTTTGCGATTTCTTGTAGGTGTAATGGGGCCCGAATACAATGTGTTAACAATTTAATATAAATTATATCTTGTATACATTTATTAAAGATGTGTTTTAATTTGGAAATTTTTACATAAAGTACCTTGAAGTGCAGAAACAGGAACCACTTGTATTTGTTGCAGAGTTTGACCATTCGGAGAAGCCATCTGAAAATGTATTAAAACAAGGTTAAAACTAGAGAACCAAGATATAAATTTGATTTAAAATAAAGGTTAAACAAAACCATCATAGACTCACATCATTACTGCGTAATTACAACCTTTTTTAGTTTGGTTTGAAAAATTGTTCCAGTCAGGTAACTCTGAATTTGACATTGTTGTGAAATCAAATTTCAGCATGTAATTGTTCACATAAATCCATACAAACTAATTTAATAAAAATAAAACAAATAGGTTAGCTGTGAGCGGTGTATTGGAAACAGTTTGATTACATTATTTGAGTAGTAAAAACAACAGAGGTATGTCAATTTAAAAAACAGTAAGTAAAATTCGGAGTTACCAAATACTAGTACATATTGGTGGCGATATTATGTTAAAGGTTTTATGTAATACAATATAATGGCTAATATACAACTACCTGGATGGCTTGAGTTCCCATCTGAGGAGAAGCATGAAATAAAAAATTATAATTTTAGTATGTTATACTTATCAGAAAGGACTCTTTTTCATTCATTTATGAACAGGCTTTTTCATTCATTTATGAACAGGCTAATAAAATACATAATGCAGTTTTTTGTATACTATTTCATATGTGTGATACCTTGGACTAGCCCTGAAGTGTAAAACTGACCATCTTGCCATCATGTAACAAATTATCAAGATTCACTGCACTTGGTGTACCAATGCAGTGCCCTATGCACCATTGGGTGCGGATAAGGGAGAGTAGTAGTATTTACAACTCGATTTGCACAATATCATAATATTTTAATATACATATAAGACATTTCTTATAGTACAAATTTGATCATTAGCGGAGATAGCGCCAATTGCACTTATCCAACTCTCATGACCCGTCATTGGTCAGGTTAAGCAGCCACTGGATGTGTGTATTACCTGGATGGTGGGCCCCCCTGAGGGCACAGCGTGGACCATGATCTGCTGGCCGTTGGAGCCCTGCAGCATGTGGGTCGGCTGGTTCATCTGCAACATCTGAAGCTGCTGGGCGCTCAGCACTATCTGTTGCTGCCCGTCACCCATACCTTGGTGCTCCATCGCTGCCTCTGCTCACTGTCAAATAACATGGCATCACACTGATAAAAGTCAAACTAGACTTCTGGATCTATAAATACATGGAGTAACAAAACTCGTAGCACAACCGGAAAACTGGTGAATCTACATCATATTTGGAGTCTTATGTGTAACATGGCTTTTAAACCAGAGCATAAATTTTTTTTTTTTTTCTCTTCTCATGATAGCTTTCATTTGTACTGCAGATTATGTTATATTGTTTTGATCAGCAGCTCTTCAATATTAATGTTACAATGCAAAAAATAAATAATTCATACGTTTGATTTTAAATAATGTTTAATTGTAAATAAATTGTTGAAAGAAAAATCACCAAGGGATCACTAACTATGAACTTTTTAATTTATTTTAGGAAATATCCAAGAAAGCAAATATTGATTTAACTGATGAAGATGATCAATTATTCAATTGATATTATGCAGATATCAATAAGCAGTGCTCATAATATATGCACACAGATCGGACATCATTATTTATTATCTAAAGATACGCAAGGTTTAAGGTTTATTGGATCAAACAAAATAGTAAATAATGTGATAAAACTAGTGCAATATCAATATTGCAAGAAATAATAGTGCGCGAAATATCTGACAAATAATACGGGTATAAAAATGCATTGACGTCAGCCGCGCATCACACATCAAAATGGCTTCTTGCTAAAGAGAATATAAAGGTGGCGAAAAAATATTAATTAGTTCAATATAATTCATTTGCCCGCTCATTTAAGCCATTGACATTATGAATTCGGCAAATCAAAAGATGAACTTACATTGGATATTTTCTCGTCGGCCGGATTTCCAATGATTGGTCGGCAAATTATAGACCAATAGTCGCCTTTTGTGAAACGAGAGCAAGTAGAAGATTGGTGCTGTCGACTACCACTCCCTGAACAGTTATCGATAAAGTACAAGGCAGAAATGATTTTCTTTTTAAATATACGCACTTGTTGAAATTTTGATAACACTAAGTTCTGTTTTGGTACAACAAAAAACAAAACGTTTCGCTTTCACATACCTAATTAATTTTTATGGTGAATCCAAAATCATTACACAACAAGTACTACATATAAGACCAATCCTGTCACATAAAAGGCAAAAAATATTGTTTATAAAATATTTTTTACTTAAATAGAATTCGAATGTTTAAATTAATCAAATTATTTGGATACTTCATGGGAAAATTCCATGCATACGAAGTATTGGATTACTTTGCTCTTTAATTTTCAAAAATTAGATTATTTTTAAACAATTTACCCAAATGCCATACGGGTTTTTTTATATAGTATATCCCCACAAATAATTATACTGTCCAAACTTCAGTTTCCATGGCCTTCAGAATACAGAAATAATGTTAGGTTAAAAAGTTTGTCTCAACCTAAGAACCAAAATACAACACATTTGTGTAATATTAGGATGCAGGTTTAAATTAAAATTATAAAAAAATTAACGTTTGTTAGAGAAGTTCAGCGTCAAAAAGAGTATCCGGTCAAAACACTCTTTTGTGAATGATTTACGATTAATATAAATATTATCCTAGTTGGGAAGATTTTTTTTATTTTTAAGAAACATTTAAGCCAGGAAAAAACAAAAGACAGGTAGTATTTTAACAATAAAAGCCGGTTTGCTCTAGAAAAATACAGATTTTTTAATTTCAAGCATAATTTTCGTTCAAAGTAAAGTACTTATTAAAAAAAACCTCTCTGCCCAATTTTTAAGCTAAAAGTTCTGTGGCAGACGCCACGAGGTGACGCCATTGCCATAATCTGGACAAAAACAGATAAAAATTCGTCTGTGATTTTGAGTGACCGGTACACTTCTTGAATGTTACAAGTTTTTAAATGAAACGTATTGTTTAAAGTCTACAACGAGATACATATTTAATAAGTTTTTATAATCCCACAATGAGTTTTGCGTCGACCAGACGGATAAAAGTAACCAGGGAAGAATTGGCATCTGACACTGGTGAAGGATTAGGTATGTTTTTGTTTTGTAGTCATGGAGATGGATCTTTGTTGAATTTTGTTTCAGTTTGCATTAAATTTACCACCGTGGAATTGATTACAACATTCTTCTTTGTTTTTTTCTAGCCGATCTTGCTTCTAACTATGCAAATTTAATGAAAGTGCACTGTGAATTTCTTCAGTCTAACATGACATTGACAACATACGTAAACGAAAGTCGCAAAATGATCGCTGACCTGAAATTATCAATTGCCATGACAAAGAAGCATCCTTCGTAAGTCCGTGAAGTTTTTCATTAAACCATTCGATATTAAAAATATAAATCCGGTAAGTGTGAAGTAATTTTTCAGTAAAAAATAATAAATAGAAGGGAATGTATCTTTGTGTTTTATTCATAGCCATGTTTCATGTTCATTCTATTCATTACCAGCAAACCTTTTGACGTCCTACTTTCTCATCAGTGAATGTCCTTAGTTCCTAGGAAATTCCAGAACACACTTTTTCATCCATCATCTGTCATTCTGGCCGTAACCTGCCTATTTCCACTTTGTGTATAGGATGAAGTTAAAAAAACAATTGAACAGTGTCATAGATACAGGTTTAGGAATGGAAACAAACGGGTTGAAAATAATTTATTAAAGTCAATTGATAACATATTGTACAACATTTATGGTAAAACAACAATTAGTGAATTATGATGAGTTTCGTTAGTATTTAATAAAAATAAAAACCTAGCAAATAAACTCAATCTGAAAATGCAATGATAGTTTTATTTTTAGAATGCTTAATGATGTTAAAAATAGGAGTTAAACTAAAAAAAATGTTTCTGTTTCATAAGGATACTTATGGCAAAAAATATATAAGTAAGTAAAGTTTCTATAAATTCAAAATAACAGTTTTAGCCACCAACAGTTATTACAAAATGGTCTTGATTCTGGGTTTTGATCTGTTTTCTTTGAAGTTCTATTTTACTGATCACTTAGTACACCTCAGCTTCGTGATGCAATGAGATTATAATGCAGATTCTATAGTATATATGGTCAGTAATAGTTGCCACTCTTTCATGTAGGTAATTTTAAACAAAGCATGTGTTTTATTCCATAATTATGGAAAACTACAAAATGAGTGCTACAAACATTGAATTAATCGTATATTAAGGTTTGCTTCCAGCAAGATTTAACTGTGATTGTATGTATATATATTTAAAACTCACAAAAAGCGACACAAATTTGCAAATGGATGGACTATGCTAATCACTCAAAATGGTTGTTAAAAGCAAAAACATGTAAATATATATTTTTTTAATTTTCTAGGCAAAATGGCATCCCACTCTCCCAAACGCATTCCTCAAATTCACAAAGCCAAGTCTTCTGAGAAAGACAGCAAGGACGCTAGAATGAACGCAATCAACAACAACGTTCTCCGCGTGTCACCGAGGCGTCAGGCCAACCTCTTCGCAGACTGGTTCCGTAACCTGGTGGACTCGGATCGCAGCAGCCTCTGCCTGTACTTGTCGGACAACGCCATCCTGCAGTGGTTCGGCAGGACCATCAAGACGAAGAAGACCATCTCCGGCTTCCTCAAGTACAACATGCACACCACCAGTCACCGGATCTCCTCTGCGGAGCCTTGCGGACCTATCACAGTCAGAGGGGAGAAGGAAGAGAGACAGTTAGAAAGGTGATTTGTTGCATTCATTTGCCTGTGAAATAAAATCCACTAAAAATTAAATCTTTCAGTTAACAATAATCATTTTTACATCTGTGAATGAAGCAATATAAAGATAATTAATCTAACGATTTGTTATTCTATTGTTTTAATCCTTTAAAAAAATCATAATTTAGGAAACTCCTAGCTAGTCAGGGCCAGAAGCGAATTGTTAGTGTAAATAAAATTACATCAACAGATTTTATAAGTTTGGGTGGTTGGGGACCCGTTCAAAATAATGCTTAACTCTAAAAGCAGAAAAAATTTATTAAGTCATTTATCTTACAGATGTCCCATTGTGGAAGATCAAGAAGTGCTGGCAACACCGCTGAACAGCGATACTCCGACAGGAATCCTCAACGCCTGCCTCAACAGGGTGTCTCTCCGCAGTCTCTCTGTCAAGAGGTCTCGGGCTTCATCATCTAGTCCGGATAGTCCAGTCGCCACGGTGCCCAAGAAATCTAAATTTGACAAAAGTCCCAGTCAAAAAATGGAAGAGGAACCAGATTTATTAAACAATATGGGAGTACGATTAGGTGCAAGATCGCTGTTCAGAGGAACTGACGTTATGAGCACCGTGCGCAAAAGTACAAGGAGAGATGGATCCGTTACTGTTCTGGAAGAAGGACAAGGCGATTGCTTGCCGTCTACAAGCGGCTCCGACTTTCAGAGGAAACGGACTAAAGATGACGAGTTCTATTCCCAATTACCGCACTGCAACATGGAAGCTCGTTGCGTTATTGAGTTTACGAAAACAAGAATAAAGCGCGGAGCCGATCTTATGAAATGGGAACGCCAGTGTAAGCTACAAGTGTCGTACACAGAAAACCCGATGTATGCCGGTGAATACATCATATGGACAATAGTTTACAGTGATAACAATAAATGCCGCAGGAATTTACTAGCCGCATTTGAAGCTGTTAGCAACGAGTCTCAGTGAAAGATAGTCTTTTTTATGTAGTGCAAAAACTATTATCTCATTTACTATTATTTTATGTGAAGTTATTTTATATTTATAGTTTTATAATTTGTTGGTGATTTGAAAAGGAAACATTATCGAAAAAAAAAAAAACTATATATTTGAAGTGTTAAAATCATGTACAAATTTATATATTTTTCAAAAAGTTATCAGTGTTTGTAAGATATTTACAAAGCAGCTAAAATACAACGCAATACACAAACAACAAAAACAGCTTCCATTATATTTTCTACCTCTATTATTATAATTAATTATTACATAAAATGTACAACATATTCCTAAACCACCGAGCTTTTAACATGTCATAGAATATTGTGTGCAAATTGAATATTTTTATTTTAAAATTAATAATTAGTTCAGTGAAATTTCCATGTTGTATTTTAACATTGCATTCCGTACTTCTTAATTTCAGAAATACATGGTTTTATCTTTTGGATAAAAATATTTTACAATCTGAAGTGAAATTTTTATTCAGACCGTTGCAGTATTTAGTTTTATATAATATTTGTAAGATATTATGTTTTTAGAGTAGGAATAGTGTCACAATAAATATGTTCTACCAAACATAATTCCCATTTAAAACTCCCTGTTATTTAATTAATTAATTAATATTTTTTATTGTTCCATCATCTTTTTACCATTTACTTGTATAGATAGAGAAAATACTTAACCCAGTATTTATATCTTTAGAAGGGAGTCAACTCTTTGTGTCTTAAACAAAATATTTTCATCAGGCTGTGGCTTAAAAATTATAATAAAAATCCCTTCAAAGGATTGTTTTCCATATATGTGTAATTTTTCTCACACGCATGGAGTAGCTATAGCACTCTTTTGGACTGTTATTTTATAGACGAACGTATTTGTATTAAAGCATTGAATTTGTACAACATAGCTTGCAGAATTAGATGAGATTCCCTTCAAATTTATTAAAAAATATTTTAATTTTCAGTTTTTTTAAAAGCCTTTCCCTTATTATATACTTTTTTACATAGCTTTGTAAATATTCGCTAAAATTCCATTTTTAAGTTTGTTCTTCATATTAGGTTAGACCAGATCTGACATTACTAACAATTACTTATAAAGCCCTCTTTTAAGATACTAACAAAGAAATACATTTGAATTATTTTATCATTCACTAAACGTATTGTGATATTTAGAATGCTCAAAGTGTACAGAAAAGATTAACAGTCTCCCCATATACAGTTTTTATCGCACCTATAACGCAAGTAAAATGTTCCTATGACAAATTTTGTAAAATGATTAAAACTGTAATTATATTAATTATATGTGTGAAAAAAAAAAAAACTTGTATCGTTCCTATATTGTAATTGGTCCAATCTGCTCTACAATACAATGCTTCTAATAATATTATAATCGAGCTAAAAAGAATTTCAATATGTGCAGACTTCATACAGCTGCAAGTTTTTTATAAAATATATATATATATATAGAGACGATATAATGTACTTTTAAAGAAAAAATCTTTACTTAGATATCAGGGAATGTACAGAGTTAGTTTAAAATTTAAGTGAAGTTATGATACAAATTTTTATAATGTACCCAAAGTATAATGACAAAAACCGTACTTAACATTCCAAAAATTCTTTTCCATTTTTACATTTTAGGACAAGTTTTTATTATTTTACTGTTCTTAACATATGTTTTAGATATGTCTCAAATTGGCGACTGTTGTAGATTTTATAAATTTTAATGTTTTCTCAATGTAGTTTCTAATTTTAATGATCAGCATCATACTGCCATATTATTTAGCATGTCGACATTATGTGAGAAATAAAGTTATTATTTGTGCACATTCAGATTTTTTTTCATCCCATACAAGATAAATACATAAAATAATAGCAAAAGGAAAAACAGTTTAAAGAAATTTACTTTCACATTATTCTGTAACTAACAGGCTGAAATTGTTTGATATAATTTTAAATCAATTTTGAAGACTGAAAACATGTAAAATGTGCCAAAATAATGCGAACATGATATAAACAAGTGTCCTTTCAAAATACACGTTTTATAATGCAACAAATTAAATAAATTTCATGTTAAAACCCGATTTTTGAGTTTCACTTTTCCTCATTTTTACCATTTATAGGGGAAAATTTAGTAATGCAATCTTTATTTACCATAAGATAAAATATTATTGATGGGATAAGATAATATTCCGGTAGCACATAATAGTTCTCAGAGAAGAGCAACTGGCTTCCAAGTTCGCCAAACAAAATGTTTTTTTCATTGCTGATAAATTGCACGGAATGATTCAACCTACAAGACAAATAAAATTTTCGGCAAAGAATATAAAAATGAAACTTCAGAGGGTGATTATTCTTGGCATTAAAAAAATTCCAATCAATTTTTAAACACGGCAAGAATTATAATTTCTAAAAAGGAAAAATAAAAAAGATGTTATACAGTCACGTGGATATAACGACTTGCAAACAGTTAAGCTTAGTTCATTTGACATTTTTTTATCAATCCTTTTTTCAATTTTTAAGAAATTTGAATTTTTTGTTCAAAAAACTTTATTAGGATTTTTTTTTAGATGCCATGAATAATCACCTAAAGAATTTTGCGTTCATCGTGAAACACGGAGTATATTTCTCATTTTTTTCTTTATTGCCTGTGAAGAATTATCTTCCCTTCTTCTTTCACCACGTTCGCTCCTATGTTTCGCTTCTATGGACATCACAAGATCCCTCCAGGAGACCCTATCGCCAGCCAGCTCTCTCGCCTTCCCCCTATCAGCTCCGCAGAGTACATCTGGAAGATGGTCATCGACCGACTACCAGGACGGCGGGATCCTGAAGGCGTAAGAAAAAGAGAGCTCGGGTTCAGGCTCTCCAGAGGCATCCGAAGTACATGCCTAAGCCAGGTACACCGACTCCAGTTATTGGAGGTTGCTGCGTCCTTTCCCAAACTTCAACGTGGAGGATTATTTCATAACTCATAGATTTTACATAGATACAGATGGAACAGATTTTCTATTTTTGTGTTACTGACCTATTGTAATGAGGAAAATACTGAACATTATTTCTGAGAAATTATTTCATTTTAAAGGTATATCTGTAAACCTGACCTGAAAATATTTAGATTTAAAAACCACATAAGGATATCCCGTAACGCAAGTAAAAATAGCTCAACTAATTGTGGTTTTATCACAGAAAATTAATAAATATATGATACCGGAACTCCATGATAATGTCACACAACAATTTTCTATGAAATTAAAATGACTGTTTATTATGAAAAAGATAAAATTTAAAGCACGATGTTCCTACTACTAATACTTTCCCTTATCCCTATTAAATGGTGCGTAATAATAATAATCTTGGCAAGATGATTAGTTTTACACTTCAGCACATTAAATTATTGATGTGAAAATTACATTAAAATAAACATTTCAAATTCAAACTCAAACATGGCAGTCCAATGTGCTAACTGCTAACCACTACGCCATGAGGCAGACTAGGAAACATAAATATCTTATGGTCAATTTAGCATAATAGCTATCCTTTTCTGTGATAAATGCAACGTTGCTTCTGAGACGAACATGCGCTAAACGAATGTGGTCAAATAAGATGTAATATATGAACAATACTACAAGTACTTGCCGCACTTTCCTTATCCGCACCTAATGGTGCATAGGGCACTACAACGGATCAGGGAGAGTAGTAGTAGTACCCAATGATATTGTAAATTTAATTCAATGGTAGTAAGTAGCATGTTATTTATTTGGGAAATACATATTATAGTCTAAACATCTCTTTAAATATTAAATGGATATTTAATAATATATTTACAAGTACCTAATACAATTTAAATTGTTGCAATTGTATTATAAAATCATTTGAATATTCATGATCAAAGTGCATTCATTACAAAAAATGAAAAATAATAATAAAACGTGCAAAAAAACTTACTTCAAGAATGTTGACCCGGAATCAGATGTTGAGTAAGTTCACACTTTGCCAACTTTTGTTTTCGCGTTTCGAAAGAATTTGGCTCCATTTTTATTGATAAAAGTTCCACGAAACTTATCGAAGATGATTTACTTGATATTTTTCATCATTAAGATTCGAAGGATTTGTACATTTTCTGTATTTTTATTGATAAGTTCACGCCACCGCCTCTTGCCGACCCGGCATTTTGTAATTTGTAAATGTCTAAATGTCATTGCCCTTGAAAAAGTGCGCGGACCGTTGTACTAGACAGCTGTAGATAATATCGTTTTTGCATTATTTTCAATGTTTTATTTTTACAAATATTCACTTTTCATCAAGTACCTACCTCAAATTGCCAGTTTTTGAGATTTTATAATTTATGGCTTTTTTAGTCGTTTCTACTTCAAATAAAATAGGTCGTTTTATTATAAATAATGTATTTTATTTAAACTTTTGTACACGAATGTAATAATAATAAGTAATCACCGTTGAAGGATTTAACGAGTATAATACATTTTTTAAGACTATTTAAAAAAATTAAAGTAAATAAATACCATTAATTTAAAGTGATGATTTTTGCTTTTGAACAGGCAATTGTCCACAAAAATTAGTTGACTTCCAAGATATTTTATAATACCTACTTATTTATTTTTTGTAATTTGTTTGCGCCCCCCCCCACGCGTATTATATTAACGTTTCATAAAAAAATAAGGATAAAATGGAGATTAATATTACTAATACTACAATTACTATTTTTATTTCGGATTAAAATCATATTTTTCTTTACAATATCTACACGCCTTGAAAATTAGTACCTCTGATAAGTTAGTTTATGATATGTAATATGTAATATTCGCAGAGAATATTTAAATTTTGGAGCTACTTTCACATAGGAAATAGGCAAAAAGCAAAAAACATGTTGCGATGAAGCAGGATTCGAACGTAGCGAGTCCGCGACTAGACCACAACCTGGTTCATAATACATTGCAATATTAAAATACTTTTTAATTCATTCAATCCGTCATGCTGTAGGGCACTAAAAAGGTAGTAGTTACGCCAGGAATAACACTTTCTAAACTATGTTTTTAAAACTATCTCGTTTTACAAGAGCAGGTGAATGAGTCGAAGTAGGCCCCCGTTGAGCACTCTGCTGTAAAGGGGCATTCGCAGGAGCACGTGATCGGGTTCCACAGCCGATCCGCCATGACACAATCCCGTTCCCCGCGCTCTTCCGTCGTTGGCGCACACACACCTGCACTCGTTCTTGTTATACTCCTGGTTGCTTCTGCAATCCTGGGGGCAGAAATAAAACGCAAATCATAAGAAAATACTAAAACTTTCACCCAGTGGTGCATAGGTCACTACACCGGTACACCAAGTGCAGTGAATCTTGATAATTTATTTCATGAAGGCAAGATTATCATCTTTACGCTTCAGAGCCTTACAGAGGTAACACTTACGTAATATAGTTGACCCCGACGGGAATGGAACCAGCACCACATGCATGGTAATGGTAACCCAATATGTTAACCGCTACACCACAATTTAATAATCATGTGAATCATATATTGAGGCAGGTAGATTATTTCAGATTCCACGGATCAAGGGATTTTTCAATTTTAGGAATAAAACACGATAAACCCTGGAAATTCCTGAAAATCCGCCTTTTCCCGAAAATATTCGGGCCATCGCATCATGTGATAAAAATTATTCAAGAATCACTGCACTTGGTGTACTGATGCAGTGCCCTATGCCACCATCCGGGTGCGGATATGGGAAAGTAGTAGTAGTTTGATGTAAGTAGGACTCGTATTTTTTCAAATTAATATAATAACAATGTCAAAATAAAATATCAACGGTGGAAAGGAAAAATTAACTAAACATAATATCCGCAAAAGAAAATGATACTTAAAGACGTGATATTATTATGAAACTATGTATCAATTTCATTTGCACATGTTATATCGCTTAATAAATATTTCCTTTTCACCGTCGGCGTCGGCGTCGATATGTTGGCGTTATACAGCAAAACGCGGCTAAAATCCACGGAAATTATTTTGAAGATGAGGGTTTATGTTTCTCTATAACAAGGTACCCATTCTCTGGCATTGTCCTATGCTGGAGGATTGCCGGGAGACATGCTGGACGGCATGACCGTGGTCATGAGGCCGGCATGGAATCCGACTTGCGAACAGGTTGGTAATTTGAGCAGCTTGCGCTGTTCGTGATGCTTGGGTGCAGAGATGGGCTATTCTCAGGGGTGTAAAACCCCCAGTAAAATGAGCCTAATTACCAGGATTAAAAAGGTAGAAGTAGAGTCTGCATGAGTAGAACAATAGGTGGTGAAGGGACATGGACTGAACTGGCATTTGTGCACGTTTTGTTCCGTAAAAGGAAGTATCTAGAACTACTTTGATTGCTTAGTGGGTAGTCCCCGGGGGGGACCTGGTGTGCTTCGCGGGGGGCGCGGCCCGTCCCGGGCTGTTTGTGTGTTCCGTGCGTGGAGGTCTCAAATTATATCCCATCCCCCTCAACTCAATTGTATTGTGTCTTTGTAAGGATAGGATGGTCTTTTGGATAGTATTGTGATATAGGTACGGCAGGGACGTATGAAATAGTGTCCTGCCAGATAGGATGATAGAGTGAGATTGCACACATGCGTTCTGATCCCCTCCTCTCTTTTCTCTAA
Organism: Micrasema minimum; assembly: GCA_022494985.1. Lineage (NCBI taxonomy): Eukaryota > Metazoa > Arthropoda > Insecta > Trichoptera > Brachycentridae > Micrasema > Micrasema minimum. Next base: position 38,524 of record JAGVSP010003924.1, read on the forward strand.
TCCCCCCTCCATTAGACCCTGAACGCGCGAGATGCATCGGGTGGATGTCTGGGATGGGGGGGCTGGCGAGGCGGGGAATACCGGTCTCCACCACGTGGTTGGTAGTAATTACTAATAAATAATGATCGGGGTAGAAACTAACATACCCTACCATTGTTTAATTTGGGCCGACTCTGGTTGGTTTGGGTGATGGAAACAATGACATTTATAATACATAAGCCGAGACAGTGTAGGGGCAAATGAAAGCATTTGTTCGCGTAACATAATCGTAAATTCATCCGTTTTTTATCACACTAACAATCTTAAAATCGCGGTTTAGCTTGTTGAAAAAATTTGGGTAGAGTTGGCTGGACTGAAAAAAGACTCAATAGTCTTTTAAAAGCAGCCTATGGAAAGGGTGGGGCTTTCATTGTATAACATTGGTACCGTTTCTTTGACTTTACAGTCACATCTGCACGTGACGAGTTCTTCAACATCAATGTTCACGTATCGTTTGTAGCGTGGAGAGTTTTTCTTTTGCGTAAGTTCGTAAATCAGTAAAAAAAAAAAATATATCACTACATCGGATTTTTGTTTACCCTATTTATTTACATATTTCAATTCAAACGGCAAAGAAAAAAATATACACGATGAATATATAAAGTAAAAAAAATACTTATAACTTAAAAATTTATATAGAAAAGAAAGATACCTACATTAAAAGTGTAAAAAATACAAAGTAAATAAGAAAAATTCAATTAAAAAAACACGAAAACACATGATTGTAAAAGTAAAAAAAATAACTGAAGAAAAACTATACATGGTGTAACAAAACTCGATGAATTCAGTGAATCTACATAATACTTTTTGGAGTCCGATTAACATACAGTAAAAAAAAAATTGATTTGAATCACATAGTTTGTCGAGAAAATTTAGTAAAAGTTGAATTTTTTTTCGAAAAAATCTCAAAAATTATTATGAAATGTAATATCTTTAGTCAAATTAATACTATGTAGATATTAGGAAAACAAAAGAAAAACTTAATGTTAGCAATAATTCGTACAACTTAATTTACGGTAGGTACTTATGAAAACTTTGAAAGGAGAAAAAAAAAATTTTTTTTGATCTTCAGATTCCGAAATCATGTTACACATTCGACTCCAAATATGATGTAGATTCACCAGCTTTCGGGTTGTACTACGAGTTTTGTCACACCATGTATATCATGGAAGATAGAACAGCCCTCATTGTGAGGACCACCATTATGTCGAGTATACACGTGGCAGGCTTATTGGCTAATCACCAGGGGATTACACTCATGGCGTTACTGTCACCTTGAGGGTTTTGGTCTTCTTCTGAGTGGGCTGACAGGAGAGCAGATGGTTGCTACAGCAGCCCCCGCAGCGCAGCACGCGCGTGCACGGCGGCACGTGGAACACTCCCGAGTCCCTGGGGGCCCTCGGGCACCAGTGGAAACCCACCAGTCTACGTCGGTATACAACCAGCAGGCTTAGCCATGCTAACTTCTACAACAAAAACAATGAATGAGACAATAAAGCGCTATGTTGGGGAAAACGGTGCAATTTCAACTAAGTAGTACAGTTTCTTGTTCAGAAAACTGTACAGTCTGTCAAAAGACACGCTTAATACGAGTATGTGTATTTTTTAAGCGCGATCGTAAGTTATATCGTATGTTTACGTACAGAAATTGTTAATGTAGCTAATAATGTAAATATGTAATTTGATTTTTACGTTTTTAAATGCATTCAATGTTTCAATTATCTACCATAAAAAAACATTAACTGCCAGATCAGCCAAACGTCACGCCGACAATTCAATATTCCACACAGTTTTCGCTTTATTACAGGACAGTTTGTAAACTTATGTTATTTTTAATTTAAATTTTTAAAGCATTTACATTTTATTTATTTTAAATTTTATTTATTTATTTTTAGATTAAAATTTTTAAAGCAATTTACATATATTTATTTTTAGATTTTACTAATTTATTAAATTTAATTTTTAAAGCATTTCACATTTTATTTATTTTTAAATTTTACTTACTTATTATTTAAAGTTTAAAGCAATTTACATTTTGTTTATTTAATAAGGGCTTATAAAAATGATTCTGTGGTGAAATCAGTGCTCAATTGTAATATTGAAAATGTTATACCAGAATGTATTGCTACCTTATTTTATATTATTTTTTCTTATTATGTACAATATATATGATTTATGCAATGTAAAAGCCCTTTGGGCGTGGATAATAAAAAGACACGACATTATAATGATTTACGAAATCAATAGTATTTAATGTCTATGGATACATATTAAAAATCTAAGAACAGAAGGGTCAAAGTTTCGTTTAAAAATTGGGATAGCAAATTTACTGCAAAAATAAACACGCACAATATTTTCAATCATAAAAATAAAAAAAAGTATTATGGGGCAGTACCTACATTATTTTTTTGTTGCTGTTTGGCAATATTTTGGAAATCAATAACTACCGTTTTCAATCGAATACCTACTGTTAATAGGCATAAAAAATATTCTAATCCAATTGACAACAAGCATAGGAGGCGGTTCTAAAAATGAATATGATCGAAATACAGGTGAAATACTCGCCAAAGACAAAAATTAGAACTATAACAATAAGATAACACAAAAGCATACATATTCATCCATGGCGTCACTTAACACTGCTCCTTATTGTACAAGATGATTTAGATAAATAAATAAGCGATATGAGAGAGACATAGGAAGATTCAGCCCAAGTCATTTCAAGAGTTTACAAGTCTTCAAGTTCTTCACATTGGAGAATAAAAGCGATACACATGACTTGGATGATTTTACATGCAAGAGATTATTATTGTTACTTGCTACTAGGGTCACAGGGGGACACAGAAGGAAATTGTTTTGGAAACAGACATTGGACAACACTTCACACTTATTATGCTTAGTATTTTAAAAAGACATCAGAACCAACTTCTTGATACTTTGGACTGACACGGAAGCGTGAGACTGATAGCCTTACCTCTGCGTGTTGAAAGCCGGGATGCCATCCTATTGAAAGCTGAAAAGGAGGAGTCCGAAAATTCAAAATGGTAAAAAGATATACATATGAGTTAACAAAACTCCTAGTAGTACAACCCGAAAACTGGTGATTCTACATCATATTTGGAGTCGAGTGTGTATGTAGGTAATACGACTTTTAAATCTGCGGTTTAAATTTTTTTTTTGTACAACCCGAAAACTGGTGATTCTACATCATATTTGGAGTCGAGTGTGTATGTAGGTAATACGACTTTTAAATCTGCGGTTTAAATTTTTTTTTTGTCTCATAAAAGCTTTATAGTAGGTACCTGCCGTAGATTAAGTAAAATTGCAACATTCTTATTAAAATACGGTTATTGCCTTTGTTTTCTTTGTGGAAAGGATTAATTTGACTAAATAAATTATATTTGATAACTTGCAACTTTATTCATGCAATTTTTAATTAATCATACATAATATAAATCTAAGGCTTACCTATAAAAGGTTTGGTGTCATCAACGCCATGACGAGCTGTAAAAAAAATGCATAGTCTAATAATACAGTAATTACGAATTTCACAATTCAAAATTGATCAAAGGCATAAGGATCGAAGCATTGAAATATCTTCGATGGGTCTAAGTAATGAATTCAGTTGCAAATGACACGCTCTAGTTTTCAGAGAGTAAACACACAAATCACCCGTTTGAAGAGAAATTCCAGTGGTATACGATGAAAATTCAAGAGTAGGTATATATAAACACGTTTTTCTTTGCACTGGACGAAGACGTCTATGACAATAATCGGTAAATGATTATCAAATATATTTTCCGATCTCAGTTATACAGGGTTATTTTTTAGTCAGCTAACAAAAAAAACCCTGAATTCAGTATCGTTAATAGAACCCCCCCCCTTAATGGGACGGGACTGCGCGAGCGGTGTGCGCGCCTCCACCGCGCGCACTCCCTCCCGCCAAATACCATGTAACGTATGTGGGGATCACAGGCTGAGATAACGATACGAAATTTTTTTTTTTAGGTTATTACGCCCCGTTTTTTTGGGTTTTTAGTTTTCGTGTTTGGGAGGGGGCATTGCAGTGCCTTGGTTTTCAACAAAAAAATTGAAAAAAAGGGTTTCCCCCTTTGCCATTTATTTTAAATTTAGGGGGTTTGAAAAATTTTAACCCGGAACCCCAAA
>JAGVSP010003925.1:0-86679 GCA_022494985.1 Micrasema minimum
TAACAGTACATCGTAGATATTTTGAATAAATGTCATTTAATAAAAACATACAATATTTATTAAATCTTTCAATATTTTTAGCAAAGAAAAATATACCTACATGGAATATTATATAACTGGCTACTATTTGGGTAGCTGCCAACACCTGTGTATCTTTCCTGTTCAGATTTGCATCTTATACTTTACTTTAGAGTACTGATAGATACACAAGTGGGGACAAACTGTCACAATGACTAATTTTTAAGTATGTCTTACTATTTGCCAGCTGTTATTGTTGTAATTCATTGATTTCAAAATATGGAATTGTTTAGTTGATAAATTATATTTTGTTCAGATATCCCTGGCAGAGGAGGCGGCCAACATGGTCCTGTCCCCCACGAGTCCCTCAGATGTATAACGTATTAGTGATCCATGCCCTGGAATGTTCAATGGCGAGAGGTACATTATCTAGAAAAATAAAATAAAAATGATATTAAAAAGATCTTTTAAAAATTAAAATAATTCTGAATTCCTCAATGAAAAACAAATGTAGAGAAATGAATACCTAATGAAATATGTACATGTTTTTAGGCAACAGGAGCTGCGCCGCCACCACCTGTGGACGCGGGGGCTACGCGTGGCGGAGCGCCCTCCGTCCCCACCGCCCGCAGCGCGGCGCCCCCGCCTGGCGTGCCTCAGCCTGGCGCACAACCAACTGCGCTGCGTGCCGCCCGGCCTGCCGTGCCTCGCGCCGCGCCTGCAGCGCCTGTCGCTGGCCTACAACGCCCTGCGCACCATGTCCCACCTCACCAGCTACCCCAACAGCCTGCGCCAGCTGGATCTCTCGCACAACCAGATCACCTGCTGGCCTAGTCTTCCGCAGGTAAAATATCATATTGGATCTAATCATTTGAAAAGGTGGCCTATCAATTACACTGGACTTAATTAAAATGGCAAACATTCATAACTTTATAAAATACTGTTTAGACAACAGATAGTTCTAGCAAGTTATGTCGCAATGAGATTGCTAAACTAAACTTCTATTATATTAAAATATTGGCCCCCGCGATGTGTGGCTACATTGACTTCATACCACAAAGGTTCCGTATTGGACTTACAGTGAAATTACAAAATCAAGTCATTTGTCCTGTCATATTTTTCCACTGTAATTCAGTATCCTAACTTGTTGAGGAGGTTAAAATAAAATTATCGAAAATCCCAACTTCAACTACTTTTATAAAGGAAAATATTAATAAACGATAATATTTTTCCTACTCTCCAATTACTGTCTAATTTATCTAAAGTACAAGTTTGCTTGCAGGTTGACAGCTTCAGTCCCCTGGAGCAGGCCCACCTGTGGTGCTACTGCCCGGGCAGCGGGGGCGCTCCCCGCTCCCGTGCCAGGTCGGCAGGGGGAGTGAGGAAGGCTGTTCTCGCCGCACTCTGTCCAGCCAGGAGACACCTCCGACTAGATGGACTACGAACACTTGTAATCTCAACATATACGATATTAGCATATGTATAAGTAAAATGATGATTCAAAAAGTTCGAAATTCAGCAGTGCTTATTACTTTTTGTAATTTCAGGTTCTGGCTGACAACTTACTTTCCCGTATCCAACTAACGACTGATGATGATGGTGGAGAACTATTAGACTGTGGAGAAAAGGGCTCAGTTAGTGACCGGCTATCGGCCAATGGAAGCAATTCAACAGATGACGATGATGATTGGGTTTGTTTCATTCCTCTATAGAAAAGATGCATTTTCAATCAATGATAAAATGTGATAAATAATACTTGATACTTTTATGATTTTAGAATCTAGTTCCTGTAGTTCGAACACGTCTTATATTCCCCAACCTGTCAATGCTTGACATATCAAATAACTTACTAAAGGTCATCCCACCAGCTCTCCATGAACTCTCGAATCTCTCAGTACTAAATGTTAGCGGAAAATCAGGTGTGTTTAGTAATATTTATTTTAGGTTATATTTCAACCAAAATATTCATCATCTTTTACATGTCATTTTTGCTCTTAAAATTTCAGATATATCCGAGTTGCCGCCACAAATGGGTCTTTTAAGCCGACTGTGGAATTTAAACACCAATGGATGCTCATTGCAAGAACCGCTTAGATCTATGATAGAGTCAAAAAAATATAAAACTATGGATATTATTGGTAAACATCGCGCTTCTGAATTATTATTCATTTAAAATATCCTCCTTCTGGACTCCAAAAATAGTCTTAATGTTTTTTTTTGACAGGTTATCTGAAGTCTGTATTAGAAGATGCCAAACCATATGCTCGAATGAAACTAATGGTTGTTGGTATTCAAGGAATCGGTAAAACTAGTCTATTAGAACGACTAAGACAAGAGAGTGCACCAGCTCATCGTAGGAGAGGCCCAGAGGTATTATTTCATAATATATATTAAAATTTTCTGTCCAGAAAAACTATTTTTCATGTCATAGGTAAATTAATCAATACTTAGTTTGAATCTATAGAAATATCCCCCTTTTCTCAATCTATTTGCACTCAATAGCTTCTGGTCATTAGTAATTATTTAAAAAATCTATAAAAATATTATGGTCTAGCTTATCCTATAGTATCCTACTTTACCATTCGAATAATTCTTGTATTTACCTATCTTAATTTTTTTTTTAAATAACTTTTACTTTATTTTTACATAGTATGTTCAGTATTTTTGATGTATGCTTTTATTTTTTGCTTTATTAAAGCATTGGGCTAAGAGAATGGGTAACAAGAATGTTAACACAAAAACATCACGCGGAACCAACATGTCTACTGTAGGAGTAGATATCGGAGACTGGGTGTATGATCGCCATCCCTCACGGAATGCACAAAGATCCCACGGACCTGTTGTCTTCAGGACTTGGGACTTCGGAGGTCAAAAAGAGTGAGTTTTAAAAATGTACTTATTTTATAAAAAATCTAGTTGTCTGATTAATAGTGTAGAAATGTTTATTTTTATGTCGTGTGAGTTCCAGTGATAATGTTTGTAAAATTTACCATTTCCTTTCAATATCGAATTGGTGTGTTTATCTTCCTAGATACTACTCAACTCACCAGTATTTCCTCTCCCGGAGATCTCTGTACATCGTTGTGTGGCGTGTCCCGGACGGAATAGCAGGGCTTGCCGGGATCCAACACTGGCTGGTCAGCATCCAGGCCAGGGCGCCCAACTCCCCTGTCATCATCGTGGGAACACATTACGATGTAGCCAATGAGGTATTTCCTGAAATAAATTCAAATCACCAATGATTCAACATGTCATTTATAGTGAGTAATATTTCTCACAACATTCGCCTTCTCGCCAATCTCATATATGACAATGTTTTTAGTTTGAGGCAACCAGGTATGCAATTATTCATACGCTTTAATATCTAAGTTCTACTAAATCACCTATGATTTTGAGAAATTGATATTCCAACCCTTTAACATCTTTGCTAAAATTTTCCTTTGAGAATGATGATGTAACAGGACGCGTACACTAGCGAAGATCTATAATTTTTTATGATGTAATGTGCAGAAAATGATATTTTTTCTTTAATAATTGATATTGAATTATGGCCAAGTAAATATAATGCAATGTAGAATGATGTTTTAGCACCACCACGAGGTGTTAAATATTCAATCCTGTGAAATGTTTATAATTTTTACTATCTAAGCTTCCAAATATTAATAATAAATCAATCATAACTAGCCATCACGAATATTTCTAGCATAATAAAATAGTGTTGTTCATCGTTTGTAGGCAGCAAAGAACTGCTTCTTGAACAGAGGGTCCCAGCCTCATACCTGGCCCTAGAGGATGCTGTGGGAGTCCTGGTAGCAGAAAGGCGCACTCGGGGATTGGATCCAGTACTCACGCATGACCAGTTTAAAACGCAGGTTTTGTATCGTAAATGTTAATTGTTTTATTGATTCTATTTTTCTGGGGGATGAAATATTCATTCATCATCCTGTATCTACTCTCTATGTAGAATATATTATATATTCCACAAATTGCTTTCAGCGGTCAACTCCCATTTTCCTAAATCAGATCCACAACAATTATATACTTTGATTTTTATCTTGTGCATAAAAACATTTTTTAATTTCACTTTCGTGTTTCTCTGAATTTCTTCATACACTATGCATTTATTTTCTTGGCCTGTGTAATTGTTAAAAAAGTACCGTTTTATTTTTATATAAGCAAATTATGTAATTTAAGGTTATACAGCCTCCTACGGGCTGATTGGTTTGTGGATCATTATGCCTCATTTTGTTGATGTTCATTGCCTAATTTATTTTTTAGATTGCTCAATACATGCAACAAAAGTTTCACCGAAGCTTCAGAGATCAAGCAGAGTTACATCAAGCCACAATGTTCTTACATGATAATGGTAAATGAATTTCACTATAAATTTTTATATAAATTTTTGAAAAGATGTATTTTTACTATAAATACATAGTTGCATAATTATAATGAAATCAGTTTTGATTAGATCGAACCTGTTTATACATCCATACAACATAATACTTTTTTCCCAGGTGTTCTTCTCCATTATGATGATGCAACATTGAAAGATTTATACTTTTTGGATCCACAATGGCTCTGCGACATGTTGGCGCATGTTGTGACTGTTAGAGAAATCAATCCTTTTGCTCGTTCTGGTAAGATTTTAATTTACAGTTAGAAAAAATAGGGTTCTTTAATTCTGCTAAAGCTGTATTGGTAATGGACGACATTAGAAACTTCTAAAAAAGACAAGAGCTTTTAAATGTTGTCTGTATTTCAAGTTATGAGAGTTGCATTACTTATAAACAAATATTTTTTTATCTTTTTCTCAAATAATTTAACACTATGCTAATTATTTTTAACTGAAGATAAACAGTATTAGTTTGATGTTTTTTTTTTGTGAATATTAAAATAAGAAATGTGTGACAAAAGTAAGGGATCAAATTAAAAACTAACAATTCATGTATCATCACAATTGTTTTGTACTTTTTATAATTTCCAATAATCTAACACGTACTTTTAGGTGTAATGCGTTTAGAAGACATGCAACTTCTATTCAAATCTTCCCGAGCAGGCGACAGTAGAGATTATGTTGTCTCTTTGTTGAACAAATTCGAGTTGGCCCTAAGTTGGGATGGCAGATCTCTTCTATTACCGCCGCTTCTTCCAGCTGTAGAACCTCCATTAGATAGCACTTCAAACAGTTGTGTTAAGGTAATATTATGTTTTTAAACCTTAAACTCTTCTAAACTCTACCCTTTATATTTTCTTATTCCGTACATGTCAGCCATTTTATTTTCAACTGAAACAAAATCCAACTATCAAGGTTCTTTTTTCAAATTTAAATATGGTGCATTAAATAATACAAGTACCTATTCACATTTTACTTGGTAGTTAGTTGTTTTATAGAACATTTTTTTAAATTTATTCCAAAATCAACATTAGACATAGACAATTCACCTGTAATGCCTTTCTCTTTTAAGATCCCATTAAAATCTCGTGGTTGGAATGCGAGAGGCCATAAGAAGATAGCTGTTTCTCCGCTGTCCATACTCAATCAGACTGCTGATGGTTTGGCCCCTTCAGGTATGTAAATCGTCAGCCTATTTCACCCTCTTAGAACAGAATTAGATTTTTTTAAACGAGTTACATATGGTTATACACATACAGCATTCATACTGTTTCAACAGAGTCGATAAATTTGAAATTTTGTTTAGGTACCATAGTAGCCACGACAGTCCCCTGCGGGCCGGCCACTTCAGCCTGCCTAACCCACGGCCGGCCTGGGCTGAACAGCGCCCTGCGGCGACTGCTTCTCGCCTCCTACTCCCCTTGCGGCTTCTGGCCTCGTCTTCTCACCAGACTTCTGGCTGACGACACAGTGCCAGATATCGTGGATCACTTTTACCCCCTGCCAGATGAGGTTTGTACTTATACTATATTACGGCAGCCTACTTGGTGTCATGGCCACGACACAGTATATAAGAGAATAACCTCAATTGACTTCCTACTCCAATATCCATTTTTCTAGCACCGTTCCAACTCTATATTTTTTTTTATGGAGAATGATAAAAATCTTGTGCAGATGGCTAAACAAATGAAAAGAAAAAATCTTTTTAACTGTCTATGTTTAGACTTGATAGAGTGATGGAGATCATTAAACGTACCTACTGTTAGCTAATTAGAAGTTATTTCGTATTTGTGGGTAATATTTATCTCCAATTTATATATTTTTCAGTTAAATGGTGACAGTGCTGTTAGACGCGTATTAAGTCATGGTGGAGAATGGTGCGTGTGGCAGTCTGGTCTTAGACTTCTTCGTTCCGGAGTACTTCTTCTCTCTATCAAGGAGCTGCCCCAAGAACACAATGTATTCAAATATGCCAGGTACAAAATTATACCACCATACTGAAATCTTAGTAAGCTTTCCAATTTTTTCATAAAAGCCTGAAAACAGATGTCAAAAAATCACTATTTTTAACATAATAATATTACGATATTATCCTCATTCCGATTCTATCTTATCTTCAAAACCCTAGTGAAGGGACTCTATATTTATTTTATTCATTTCATGCATAAAGTTTTTTACAAAATGTATTAAAAAACATATTATAAACATACAAAGATGTCTTAATTTCGCCATTCCTTCCCAAAAAAGAAACACGTTCTTGTGCTTGGGAAGGGGTTTACATATTGAAACAATAACCTTACATTGAACGGGAGGGTTTTGAAGATACAATAAAATAGCTCTGAGATAACTATATTATGTATATATTTATATTCTTATGAATCATTCTTCCATTATCAAATTTAGTGTCTTCTCTATAATTATTTACTTTTTTTTGCCCCAATAGATTAAAATTGAAACAAGAGGGAGTTTGGTGCGACGTGGATACAGCCAGCTCTTCCATACTAGAAATTATTCTCCCGGCTGAAGATATGGTAATCAAGAAACCCATCACAGATGAGCAAGGGGACACTATAGGATATCAAGTACGATATTATAAGTCTTATTTGTTACACACATTGTAAGCTTTGTTTTACATATTTCTGGTTTTGTTTTTAAAGTTTTCTCTTTCAAAAATGGTGATGTTTTTGACATTAATGACACATAATTTGTCTTTTTAGAATATTACAATAGAACCATCCATAGAAGCAATGACCAAACTCTTGGTATTAGCAGTTGACCATATTGACATCCTCCTAGAAGATTGGTATCCAACATTGGGTTTGTACATTGTTTCTTACTTCAATCAATTGTCCGGAGCTTTTCACCAAACTGTGCCTTTATTAATTTTATAAATTGCAAACCCCAGCTTACTTTTAAAAAAATCTAGGATATATTGTATGATATTTCTCAACTAGGTACTATTTTTATTGATATTGTACTCTTTTAGGTACAAGGTTCGTACATACTTCGGAGGGCAGATTTCTGGTGACCAGACTGATCCCGTGCCCCCCGTGCCTGCGAGAGGGAGAGCTACACAGGGATGGGGGAGGGGGTTCACATAGGGTCAACAATGGCGACCACATGGGGGAGATGCAGGCACATTTCAATGAGGTTAGTTCTGACTAAATCTTTTCCATCGTGACGCATCAAATACATCTATAAAATATTGTGCAATAATTATTACCGAAAAGAAAAAAGAAATGTGCAATGAAAAAATCAATTGTGCCTTTTAATAATAAGTGCCTTCCTTGAGTATACTAATAAAATTGACATAAACAGTCTACAATCTCTCCTTCTAATGTCTGATCAAGATCAGGCTTTACGAACCACCACCACTCCGATCAAATCCTGGTATTGCATTAATCCCAGGATTCGCTACGAAGACGCTCTTCTGAACTCATGTTACTGGGTCTGATCGAACAGAGCAATAAACTTCTTACTGACAATCATTTAAATGTAACAGTTACTGGATAATAACTTTTTTTTAAAAACAGAACAGTGAACTTGCTTGCGAATAATTTCTGACATAATGGTACAAATATTGATTCATTTTCAAATTCAATTCAATTCAAAGGTTCAAAAAAATTACTAGTTGTGGAATGTTCAATCTAACAGTATGTAAAGCATTTGCTCAACCCAGCTAATGGCAGCTCACAAGCCCTTCCCTCTATTTATTATCAATCAATATATTTTTTTCTCCGACTAAAGCTATCATTTTTTTGTTACCAAAAGTAATATGTAATGAAAAATAATGTATTTAAAGTCATTTTAGAATGGTGGTTCATCTAAAAGTATTAAATTAGACTGCTAACAAATATATCAACAATTTATATCTTTTAAATATTATATTAGGTCCTTACATATGAAATTGGCGTTTTGCCATACTGGCAACTTTGATCTCAAATATCTTTTCTTTGGTAAGGAATTCCAAATTCAAATTTATACAGCTATTTACTCAAGTATTTGTGTTTCGAAAATTATAATTCATTTGTTTTTTCCTCAATTATTTTTTTCTTTGCGTCACTCAGTTTACAAAATGGAAAACTTGAAATATCGCGTTATTTACGAGTACGAGTTCCACCGTGGCACCAGTACTGCAGAAACGGCTCGAAGGATTAATGATATGTATGGCGACGATGCCGCAAAAGAAAACACAGTGCGTTTTTGGTTCCAACGTTTTCGTTCTGGAAATTTCGACCTGCAGAACAAGCCCCGTGGACGGCCGGAGACCAAAGTTGATAATGAAGAATTGAAGGCTATTGTGGAAGCGGATCCATCGCAAACTACGTCCGAGTTAGCTGCAGGCTGCGGTGTTAGTGATAAAACTGTTTTAATCCACTTGAAGCAAATTGCGAAGGTGAAAAAGCTTGAAAGGTGGGTACCTCACGAATTGAGTGAAGCAAATCTAGCAAAAGCTAGACCACACACTGCACAACAGACGGCTACCAAATTAGAAGAGCTTCAATTGGAATGTCTAAGACATCCACCGTACTCTCCGGACCTTGCCCCAACAGATTACTATTTTTTTTCGAAATTTGGGTAACTTCTTGCAAGGGAAAAAATTCAACTCCGATGGGGCAGTCCAAACCGACTTCAAAGATTTTATTGATTCCCGTCCGAATGGTTTTTTTAGTAAAGGGATCGATGAACTACCTATGAGATGGCAAAAGTGCATAGATAGCAATGGTACATACTTTGATTAAATAAATATATTATATTTTTAAAAAATCAACTTTATGTTCCTCCCATACAAAACGCCAATTTCATATGTAAGGACCATACAATGCATGTTATTGTTACAAAATTGTTCTATATTTTAAAAAGTATGCTGCTTTCCGAGAAGACATTTTATTTTACCTCATCAGTGAGATTTTATACTAATCATATCTATGATTTGTTGTTAACTCTAGGGTCTTCTCGTATGCCATCTATGGAAGGAGTAGTTGGAGGTGGGAATGTGTCCCCTGCTCCACCTCTCTATGCGTGGACTGTTGAAGAATGTATTCTGCAAGCTAACAACAATGCAGCTGTAGATTGCCCTGTTCATCGGGAGATAAAACTTATTCATCTCGCCCCTGATGTAGTAAGTACCGATCAATTTACCCAAATGACAATTAACGCCCATAGGGCCTTTACACAAAAGGTATATTGATAATACAAAACAGATTGAACATAATGTGTTATGTATTAACTTTTACCCTTAGATGTTTTTGGACTTGGGATCTCAACGTTTGGCGAACAGCAGTGATGTGGTGCGAGGAGCTCTTGCTGGGCGCGGTGCCTTCGGGCTGGTGTTCCGTGCCGAGTGGACCGGCCGGGGCCCCGTGGCCCTCAAGGTCCTGCAGCCTGTGCCCCCTGGATCCCGTGCCCCCAACAGCGCCCAACAAGCCTACAAGGTGAATCAAACAACTTCAACATAATTGCAATCATATTTAAACTTCATTTTCAGTGTGCTTGAATGGTTTTGGTTATTTTACAGGCAGCGGCAGCACGCTGGGAGCGTGACCCACTCCAGGCTGCGTGCCGCGCCTACTTGAGTGCACGCGCTGAACTGGGGGTTCTCTTACCGCTCCGACATCCTAACATTGCTCCTCTGCTGGCTGCTTGTACGGCCCCCTTGGCTCTTGTACTAGCTTTGGCTCCAATGGTATATCTTTTACTATTGTTTTTCAATTTGAAGGTTTTATTCAAATAAGGTAGATTTTTCTGTGTTCTAACACAATTTTCGAATTCTGGGTCATATTTTTTTTTATCTGTTGTGTTGTATATGTTTGATTATGATTATTATTTATCCAGGATTTGAAGTCCTTGCTTGAGTTAATAATTTTGAAAATAAAAACCTTTGTATCGTGAAATATTCATTGTTTTTATCATTGACAGACAGTAAGAGATAATTTCCATGTTTCCAATGTAGCTTCAAATTCTACCTGCCTGTAACAATATCGCGTATTATAGGGTGCTCTGGATTGTGTGCTGCGGGGTTATCGCCAATCGGGCGCTCGCCTGGGGCCCCACTGCGCCCAGGCTGTGGCAGTACAAGCGGCAAGAGCGTTGGAATACCTCCACAGGCAAAGGGTCATCTACAGGGACCTCAAGGTAACTTTAAAACACATTAATTTTGGTTATAGTAACCTGATTCCTGAGTTTTCATGCAATGTTGTGTACTAATTTTTATATTTTTATTGGTAGGCTGAAAACGTCTTAGTTTGGGAAATGCCTCCTCCTGTAGGACCATTCAAGGATCACCCTGGTATCCCTGTGCACATCAAAGTGGCAGATTATGGTAGCAAATTTACTTTGACACAAAAATTTATTTATTTGTCTTATTCCTATCTGATTTATTTATACCTTATCGCCTTTTACAGGTATCAGTCGCCTTTCACTACCTTCAGGTACTAAAGGTTTTGGTGGCACAGAGGGCTTCATGGCACCAGAAATTATGAAGTATAATGGTGAAGAAGAGTACACTGAAAAGGTAACATGAGTATTTCAATATCCATTTCTTATATTGCAATACAGCAAACACATTTTTTCAAATAATATTTTTCTATCTAGGTCGATTGTTTCTCATTCGGGATGTTCTTGTACGAGCTGCTAACCTTGAGGCAACCATTTGAAGGTCACGAGGCCGTAAAAGAATGTATTCTAGAAGGCGGCAGGCCTCCTTTAACCCACAAGGTAGTACCTTCTACACATTGAAAATTAATTCAAAAATCATCACAAAATCTCATGTTTTTTTTATATTTTACACTAGAATATAATGAAAAAAAATCACAATTGCAGTGTGCGTTCATTCATCAGATAACTTAATAATTGTTTGTGCTAGGACTTGAACCTGTGTAGGTTTTGGTGTCCAGTAAGGTGCTTTACAGTTTATCATTTTTAACATAATTCAATCTCATTCAATTCATAATTCAATCAATTTATGAATCCATACGTCATATTTCAGGAGACCCTTTACCCATGTTATATGCTGGATCTGATGGTGGCCTGTTGGTCCGGGCAGCCGGAGCAGAGACCCTCGGCTTCGCAGATTGTGTCTATCGCCTCAGCTCCCGAGTTCACCCACCTGGCCGATGTGGCCTCCCTCTACCACGCTGCTGATGTCAGCAACGCCACCGCCACCCAGATGCCCAACATTACTGGTTAGACACAAAACTATCAAGCGAACAATTGTTGAAATACAATAAATGGTTATTTAGCTTTATAATAGTGTTTTTTTAATTAAAATATTCACTTTTTTCTTAGACGAAGGAACGCCAGGTTGGGAGATTTGGGTAACAAGACATCGTCCGCGTTGTGATGTGCTTGCTACTGCTAACGCTCGCTTCCTAAACTATCACGCTCTCTCAACACCTCCTGTTACATCACAAGGTAACTTTAAGCTATTTCGTCAAATCCTAATGAGTTTTTTTTTCTATTTTAAAAACTTGTGTATTATGTATCCATAATTTTCTTTGTGTGTTTTAGAAGCCTCCGCTGATGACCCAATCATACCAACTGCAGTGTGCTCCGTCGGAGATAGAGTGTGGATTGGAGACTCAATAGGGAGAATACATGCCTATAAGTAAGTGTTATATTCGAATAATAATAATAGAAATACACTTGTTTCCATTTTGGATCTTTTATTATTGTTACCCAACACAGCTGTCATCCTGAGCTTACTACCTACAGAGAATGGTGTTGCCATTCCAAACATAGTGTTGACATCATACATAATAAATATAAAGATGACAAAAAAATTGTATATAATTTTACGTTATTTAAAAAATCCTAGTAATAAAAAATTAAATACCTTTTATTTTAATTTGCGTAACTAACCTAACCTAACGACGTACTTTGTGCATAAAGTCGGTCTTAAGAAACACGCAAGATGGTAAACAAAACAGAAAAATATACCATAAAAAACCGAAAACTTTACCATAAACCAGCCCTAAAAGTAGTAAAACGAAACATAACTGTTACCATAATCACTAAAAATTGTTTCCCAACTGACTGTTGTCCAAAAATCTTTAATTATGCTGACAGTACATAATGAAGGCGTAACCCAATGAAGGCGTAACCAATGAAGGCGTATCAACCAATCACAGCATAGCCCGCTTCTGCGCTTTACCTACTCTACCAACCAGAGAGTAAAAATGATTCGAAAATTTTGACAGCCTGCACGGCAAGTGGTTAAGTTACACCATATTGAGTATTTTGACAATGCTGCTTATGACAGGGGTATATTATTACTAATTAGTTGCTTTTCTTTTGCAGCGCTTCAGATTGCCAGCACCTCTTTTCATATTCCCTCGAAAGTGCCGCATTAAGCTGCCGTATCGCCGCTTTGGTTCATCTTCCTTCTTTAGCGAGAGTTGCTGCAGCGCTTTCTAATGGACGGTACGATTACTAATACCCTTTATTCAGAACTCCTTTCCCAGAATGTTTTTCCTTAATTCATACTAATTATTGAATTTGTCTGATTCAGATTATTCCTCCTGGACAATGTCTCCCCTCCTTTGAGCCCGACTATGGGGGAGGGAACATTTGTGATGACAGAGCTTGGAGCTGCCACGGCCCTGCACTGCCTGGCTGCTGTTACCACTGATGAATAGTAAATTAAAATTATTTTTATAAACCTGACTATTTCTAGATTGAGAAAAATATGTTTGATTTTTCTCTTCAAGAATATGATATTAAAGTCTTGAGACACAATGAGTTTTTGTGATATTTAAACTCCAAATTCCACAGAGTAACTGACAATCAATCACATTTGTCAAAAAAATCATGAATTAAAAATGTGTGCTCATTTCATGAAATAAAAAATATATTTATCCAAATATGTTTATTTTAAAGTTTTAATTAACTTGTAAGAAATTACTATTCTAGAAAGTACGGATAAGTTGTGGTAAAATGAGGTATGAACTTACCATTTCAACCAGAAGTGGCCACAATTTGGTCATTATTTCATCATTTAATTGTGCCTTCATTCTAAAGTGTCCTGGTTCGCAGCTCGTGACAGCATTAACAATTTCTTGTGTTTCATTCCAGCACTGAGCTGTGGTGCGGGGGTAGCGGTGGGGGCTCCTGTGGGTGTACCGACTGGTAGCCGGGCTGGGGGCTGCCGGGGCACGCGAGCTCCCCTGCCCTGCCTCGCCTGCCACCCCTCCTCGCGAGTGCTCCACGCCGTGGCCTCCCACAATACGGTCTGCACTTATATTTACCCTGGTGAGAATTTACAACTATTATTGCATATTAAGAGGATATGTGGTCATGTATCTCCGTAAAACCAGCCCTGCAGTTAACGGGCTTTTAATGATCAGACTGCAGTCTATTTCTCCATACAAACGTAGTTATAGTTTTTCCCCTGGAACTAAGCGCAAGAGTAATTCACATATTTATATCTATTTATGTATGTACTATGTATATTTTTGAAGTTATACTTCTTTGCGCCCGTTAGACACTTTGGGGTGGGGTGTTGGTCGAGAAAACCGCGTCACGCTGATTTTTAAAGAGAAAATGGCGCTTAAGAGAAAATGGCGCCACAGTCACTGATGCTTGTATCTGATACTTGTTTTGATACAAGTATCGATATTTACTTTTATTGATACTGATATTGGAATACAGTACGATTTCTAATGACCAACCAGAAATGAGCAAGATGAAAGAATGATTATAGAAGAAATAACTGATAATGATAATATAGGTGTATAATATAATAATGAAGTCACGTATAATATATTGAATATAAAATATATTGAATAAATATTGAAAAATGTCTTATATTTCATTTAATATATCCTGTCTGTTTGTGTGCGTGAGTGGGTGTATGAGAATGGCCAAAGAAGTATAACTTCCACCGTGTGGTCCGACGCACACGGATTTTTTTTATTATTTATACTGTTCTTCTTTCAATAAATTATTTTTAAAAATGTTTTTAGGTTGCGTAATTTACCAGTGGGACGCAGTGAAAAAATGTGTACTTGCTCGATTAGACTGCTCAAAATTGGTGCCGTGTTCTGAAAGCCTTCGCTCCATAGCAATAGAAGAACACCTTATCCTGGAAGAATGTCAGGTAAATTTTTTATTATTTTCTCCACAAGTTTGAAGAAAAGTGAAGGAATTATTTTTAGTATAAAAATAGTTCCTTTTCTAATTATGGCTTGATTTAGGTGACATCATTAGCAGTGTTAAATGACGATGTATATATTGGAACTACATGGGGATGTATTATTATTGCGGAGAGAGAGACCTTACGACCTGTTACAATATTTAGACCGTACGAAGAAGAGGTAATTTTAAATTCGATATTACTCAGTTATCATCTCCAAACCCAATAAAGTTATCTAACTAATTTTGTTACATATGTAATAAATAATGATAGCAAATACGTTCTTGGCCGCCTTTGATGCTACTAGAATACAAAAATGGTAAAATAGAATAAGTTAATTTTTACACTTATCTTAATAATGACAATGCACTCATAGAATGACGAGTACAACATGAATAAAACAGATACAATTATAACTACTCACTAAAAAATGTCACGGGAATATTGAATGTATTTATTTTCTAGGTACGCGCTATCATTCCACTACCAGCGTACAATACAAATGATGGAACAGACTCTTGTGATGGTCACGTGAGGGAAGGAGAGGAAGAGCCGCCCCTGATAGCAACACCACGGCAGAGGATACAGAAGTCTTCTAGCTCGCTACACTGATACATCTAACCAGGTAAATTATTATTGATATAAATAGTTTCTCAATTGTCTACTGTAATGTAATAATATTGTATTCATGTAACTTAATGAAAAATATTTTTCCAATGAAATTGTTGAAAATTTCGCAGTCTGCAGTTGTGTCCAGCGTGTCTCCGGGACCCGGGGTGATGCACTGCCTGCTGTGGAGAGCAGAACACTGGGCGGCCAACTGATCCTCCCTCCACCTGCACCGCTCCACCAAGATGCTGCTGAGGCAGTGCTTCGCCTTTCCCCTAACCGCTCGGCTGCTCCGACTTACCGAGGGTGTCCTGTTAATCGCCAAACTACAGCGCGCTAAGATATTATATTACATGAGAACATAAGTTACCGCTGTTGAGATTCTAAAATGAAAAATTTTAACAAAAATGTTGACGTAAATAACTTCTAAGACAACTTGTGCATTCTATTTTGTAGGAAGAAATTTTGGACATGAAAATGCTGTCAATTTAACAATTATTTATTTGTGTTGGATAATTTCTCTACACCTTCTATTAACTAACTAACCATGCCATTACATAAAATAACTAGCTTCTAATCTCGCCCTGTTTGAAATTTAGAAATTTCCTAAACTGTATAAGTAGAATATATCGCCAAGCAAATGTGATTTCAGATGGGTTTTAATAAAACATATTTTCTGTAGTGACAGCATAATGAAATTGTATTGCATAAGATAAGATTTATAACAGTGACAGAATGCAAATTATTATCGACCTCATTGCATTCTAGAAAAGTTTGCTACTTAATTCAGAAAACTGACAAAGACTGTTTAAAAAAAATCAGATTTATAGAAAAATTTATTCGATAATAATGAAACATGAATATAGGTAAATTAAATATCCAAAATAGGTAAATAAACTAACAATGATCCTCCTTCATTGTTTTTAATTGTTTTGGATATTTACATCATATTACAATATTGAAATGAAATTACATTCAACATTCGAGATAAATTTTATCCATTTGTGTGTTACAATGGAGTTGGTTTGGAATAATTGTGAGGGGTAGGCCAAACAGTTTCCACACCCAAATCGACTGGCAGGAGAAATATTTCTGGTAAACTCACGTTTGCTATTGGTATATATTTTACGTTTTTAGTCCATTCTTTTCTGCATTTCTTTTTATTCATCTTGCTGATCGGTGATTAAATACTTTTTTAAAATCATCTATACATTTTATTCAATCTTATCATGCAAAGTAGTTGCAAAGTCCGAGTCAAAAAGTTTCTAGTATTTTCTGTACAATTTATTCATGATGTATTACAATACCAAATATGTCATTGTGTAATCTCATTTACCTATGTTGTTTCTACGATTTAAATAAATTCTTGATTTCCAAATCATCAGAATCAATCTTTGCTGACTACGCATATCAATATGGCAGTTGGCATTATCCATTCACGGAAATTCAAAAATATATGCAATTTTCTTACACTTTTTTAATTTCTCTACTGTCATGTGACCTAATTTGGCACAAACCTATGTCTGGGAGTTATTTACTCAGCAAAGTGTACCTACACTGTACATACACCGTCCTTATTGTAAATACTAAATACATATGTACCCCCACATTGTATATTCCATTGACACAGTTTGAAATGTTGATTTATTATATTATCAAGTATTATTGACATTACAACTAACGCTAATATTGTTTTGTTGGAATACTGTGCAATTATCAATTTAGTCAGTCAAGTGTTTTTTGTTTGCGAATACTCATCATTTACTACACGGTGACTCTATGAACTTATAAAACATATTTGCTATTGTACGATCTATAATTTTACCAAAACTAATTCATGTTATTGAATATCTTTACATTTATATTTAATCAAATCGGTTTATTAATCATGTAACAAATTTCTAGTCAAATTGAAATTTTCCGACATGCTGATTGCTGATGCAAATTTGCAAATTTTAATATTACCAATGCAACTAATCTAAAAATATTAATGGATTATACATCAATTGGTTGATTTTAAAACATGAACTTTTTACCACCTTATAGTTTTGTGTATCGTCTATGTCACTTGTGGTTGTGCATATATCGCTATCAAGCTGTTATAATAATTATTTCTTCATAATATTTGTCATTGCTTTGTTAACATTCTTATCACACCACGATAATTCATGTTTTTCAAGCTAAAAAATCAGTGATTATCTCCAGTATTATTAGTTTTATTATTTATCTACTAATCATACTGATCTCACAGTTTTAAAAACTGAAGTCACTTGTAATGAACAAATAATGTAATAATATGTCAAATTTTTCTTAATTAATAAATAATATATATTAGGTAAAATTCAATTTTAGGATAAGATCACCCAATAAGTTTTTTTGATTACAAACATGTCTCACAATCGGCGGGATTTAAAATCTCTGCATTTTAAACACCACGAAGTGTACATCGCATGTGTTAAACTGCGATCGTAGCCCTGTAATTGAAAGAAATACAAATGGAACTTACTTTCTGGATATACTATGTATAATAATATTCAACTGTTATATTTAATTATTTTAAGCCCTTCTTTTAGCTAGTCACTTTGAACAAATTTTTAAAGAATGCAGCTTCTCATAAATGTACCTGATTTATGCAAAATTAATTTGGATGTCCACTTTTGTCAAAAAATATTTGTCACGGCTCCGTTCTGTGTGAGAAATGGTGAAGAAAAATAGACGCTTCTAAAGAATGGTATATGCTTCATCAATAGATTATTTAAAAATAAATATTAATATCTACAGAGTGTAATGAAGTTCGAAATCAAATGGTTAGTATTATTTTTCAATGTGATTCCTGCCAGAATAATTATAGGGTAATGATCGCTAAAATTCTTTCTAATGCTGTAAAGACCTTCTGAAATATGCTGTAAATAAAAGTAAAGAATTGCTCATAAATTATATTATAAGTTATAATGCATTTGAATTACTCCATAACCTTTAGGATATTTATTTACAAATCAATTTATAAAGGTTAAAAAAATTTTACCATTTCAAACCATAATTTCATTTCCACCTAACAACAGAAAAAAACCTATTTAATCATATCGATGGTTGAAAGGAAAAAGTTACCAAGCAACATAATATGTGCAAAGGAAAATTGTACAAAGCAACATAATATCATTAATATTTTCTTTTTAACCATTGATATAAAATTCAGTACTTGAATCACCAATGTTGACATACTGAGTTAATCAAAAACAACATAAACTTTGTGTTGTCTTGTGAGTTTATAAAATATTACAATTCGTTTAACAATAAAGTTGTTAAAAGCTTAATAATGAAGCACCACTATGCATGTACAATGTACATACATAAGCATTGTATATTTATGTAATGTATAAATATTTTATTGTGATTATTGAAGAGATTACGTACATATTCTGTTAGAGTTACAATTATGAATTTATTACTATCGTGTCATAGGCGTTCAGGTAGAAATCACCAAGTCCAGTTTAACAATATTCTGACTTGAATCTCAATTTGTATACTATGTTACACTTTTTTTATTGTTATTTATATTTATTTGGTTCTATAGAATAATTAACTACTGAAGCGCACGATATATTATGTATTTTGAAGTCTCACTACAGTTGTTCATTTGGTTTGGTTGTACTACACTACACTAATTTATTTCTCGAATATTAAAAATGATTGTTTATTATTTTTTAAATTCATTAGGTATATCCTTTCCATAGTGTGGAAAGTGGCCACTTACAATAGTTGTCTAAAAATGTGACTAATATGTTATACCTACTATTTACCAAGGCTTTATTTAATGAACAACATAATTTACTTTAAACATTTCTAGATCTTGTGATCAATGGAAATATAGCATCGTACTACTAATTCTAACCAAAATATTAGAGATTACTAAAAACACTGACATGGGATAATAAGTAGGTGAGAAATTCATTAGATGAATGTGAATCAAATGTGATTTTTTACAATAATGTAATCAAAGTTATTTCAGAAAGGATATCATTTAAAAGATTTTTAATTTATTATATTTGTATGACATATTTTACAAAATCTTTTCAATAAGTTTGCATAATGTGATCCATTATACCACAGAAGGATTTTAACAAAAAAAGGCATTTAAAAATGCGAGGATACCAAATTACTATTTGATTTTTTTTAAGAATGGTTTTTCGAACAATAAAATCATTAAAAACACATTTATTCAACAGGAAAGTGATAAACTACAATTGTGATCAAAAAATTTAGAACCTAATTTTTGCACATTATTTTGTTTAGTTTAGGAGAAGCATATTTTCACTTCAGACAGGCCTCAGTAAAGGAATTTTAATTATTACACCTACATATTATTATTATTATTTTACATTATATGTATTTAACATACATATTGTGATTTTAAAAAATATTGTTACCTTGATATCCATAATGCCAGTAATGCCCGCTGTATACGGGACAGTTTCTTGTTCAGAAAACTACACAGTTTCTTGTTCAGAAAACTGTGCAGTCTGTCAAACTTCTGTCAAAAGACACGCTAAATATGTGTATTTTTGAAATGCGATTGTAAGTTATTATCGTATGTTTGCTCTCAGGAAATTGTATATTTAGCTATAAATGTAAATATGTTATTGGTTTTTCTACGTATTTAAAAGCATACAATAAACCAATGTCTTCTTAAACGTTTACTTAAAAAACATTGACTGTCATGTCAGCTTAAATCTGACATAAGCACGCAGTTTTTTAAACAGTTTTCGTTGTATACGGGACCGTTATCAGACTGCATAGAAAACTGCGCAGAAAACTGTCCCGTATATAGCGGGCTTAAGCATAAAAAACTAAGATATTTATGATGAAAAAGCAAGAACTCGAAAACACTGGTAAATAATCAGTGAGTCGAGGTGTAACCAAGACAATAAAATAATTATAACCATGGGATAATAATTCTTATTTTATTGGCATTTAAAAAAATTTGATTATTAGTATCAAAATCACAGTAAGCTAAAAAAAATAGAACTTTTCCATTATTGATATAATTATTGCTTCGTAATCTAAGTGTTTAATTCCTTCCTTTTAAGAGAGCTTATCGAATATGTATTATAATACCCCAAACATTGCCTTTAAAATTAATTATTGTGTTCTAAATAACTAAATCATCATCATCATCATACCATATCCGCTCCCCGTGTGGAGCATATGGATTCCATAAACTGCCTCCAGGCCAAGCGAATGGCCGCCAGCTCCCGTGCATCCTCCCAAGTCAAGTCCATGTCCCGCAGCTCAGACGCAAACTGCCGACGAATTGTCAACAGTGGACAACCAGGACGCCGAGAACCTGATGCCTTGTAAAATAGGCAAGCATGGTTAAGGCTCTCGGGCTCTCTTATAACTGCATACATATATTTGTATTTTAGTCGATAGAAATAGAAGTAATAAATAACTTTTATTTCTTTATAAATAACTTTACTCTCTTTAATAGTAAAAAAAGAATTATCAATTTATTATAATTTGGCAATTAAATATAGATATTTGAAGTGCAATATCCTGATTTTAACTATGCACTGACTAAAATTTTTTGCACTTTTTCTCTAAACTGTCTTATTTTAAATGTTAATCGTCTGTGTGTATTTCGTTGTAAATTGTATTCTCCTTACATATAAAATAAAATTCTACAATAATAGCTTCTTGTGCAATTCCCTTATAATTTTTACTTTCTTATAATTTTTACATGCGTTCATTCCATTTTACCTTTTTTTAATGATTACTCTTCAACTTTACTTTAAAATTATACGTACACTATTATTATTTAACTGCCTAAATTCATCAGATTAATGTCTGATACAGGCAAATATAACCAAAGATATAAATCTCACTAAATTTTATTTTTTTTATTTATATTATTAAATTATCCTTCAACCAACTACCTTCTGTCTTAAAAATTTAAGGCATTATAATTAATAACGCTTTTATTTATACACAAGGTAGTTAGACAATTAAATTGCTTGCCTCAGAAATTAAATCAATCCTCTCATTACTATTAACATAAGCGTTTAAGAATTGTATTATATTAGTGTTACATTCCTCTTTTAATTTTTAATTCAGGTTTATTTTATTAATTCTTTCAAATAAATGACACAATAAAACCAAATTTCATTTTATTGCATCATCTATCTTCTCTTGGCCCAGGCATATCTACATCGCAGTTGTGACGCGTATGTGATGGTAATCAGATATTTAAAAAAAAAAAAAACAATTATGTGTCATATACGCGTCACAACTGCGATACATATCGATGAAGTTAAGCTTGTAATTTGGGCCTGGCCTAAATAATAATGTTTATTTCATCATCATCATACCGTATCCGCTCCTATGTGGAGCATATGGAATCCACAAACTGCCTCCAGGCCAAGCGTTTATTTATATGTTATTAACTCGCTTGCCCTATGGTCAATTCTAGCTATCTATCCCTCTCGATCCCTTTCTATCCCTCTGACATAAATATTCAATTCAATGTTTATAAAATCTACAACCTCCAACAATATTGGTCCAATCTAGGCCAAGTGAATAGGGGCTGTTACATACACGAAATCATGATTATTTAGCAAAAACTACAAAAGACTATTTGGAAAAATCTCTTCTAAAGAATATTAATATCTTCTCTTGCTACGTTTGCTTCACACGTGGATATTACTAGACGAGTCCCGTTTGTAAATAACTATAGATATATTATTCTAACAAATATTATGAATAGTAAAATTAATATAAATTTTAGAAAATTATTCTGGGTAGGTTACAAA
The DNA here is from genome assembly GCA_022494985.1 of Micrasema minimum. Lineage (NCBI taxonomy): Eukaryota > Metazoa > Arthropoda > Insecta > Trichoptera > Brachycentridae > Micrasema > Micrasema minimum. Next base: position 21,959 of record JAGVSP010003925.1, read on the forward strand.
GCATTTGAAAATCGCTGCAATTTTTACTAAAACTTTCTAGGGTTAAAAGTTTAAAAGAGGATTAGGGTTATGCAAAAAAAATGTATCCGAGTCCAATTGTGTTGTTAAATTATAGGTACAAATTTAATTATTTTTGTTTTTTAAAAAAGGTCGCGGAGCTCTCAACGTGCAGTCACCCTACTGCACCAACACAAAGGAACATTATTTGGCTGTGTATGTGTGTGTGCTCACTCACTAACACGCGCGCGCACCCTATCACACAAATACACGCAAGTATACAGTATAGGTAGTTGTTTACATCACAAGCATGTGCGGGCAAACGTGCTACAGCTGCTCGACCAAAATAAGCCGCTCCAGGGGACACGACATGACGGGAGAAAGGGAAAAGGGAATTTACAATCAAACCCTTTCATAAGAGGATCAAACCAGACATAACAAAATTGTATGAAACCACTGGCCATAATGTTACCTTTTTACTCGCGCTTTCGACGAAACATTTTACTCGGTGCGTCAAGCCAGGTACGTGCGGGCGAGTATAGCTGTATCGACCGACCGACCGACGCGACGCCCGACGCCTTTCATGTGCCTTTCATTACAAAATTTCTCTCGGGGTTCGTTCTTTGTTTGTAAACGGCATACTATACTATGCCATACATGATGCCATAGGTACTTTAACATTCAACCTACGTCCTACGTGTACATAACACACAGTACTTATACCTGCCGTGAATACAATATTAATTTATAGTATAGAGGAATTTCGAATAGATAGATGATAGATTGATTCTTCATAGGTACCTCTGTGATATAGATTCTATAAAAAAGATACCCCTCGCATCTCAAACTCACTCGTTCAATCGGCATTTTCCAAAAATAATACCAATCTAGGTCCGAGATTCACAAATTTACCTACCTTTGTCTCGTAATACAGAGGAAACCGTATCGATTTTCGTAATCCAAGAATAATTAAACAATTCATATTCGACTGATGAAATATCAGAATTGAATACGTAGTGAAGAAATATAAGTACCTACACAACTTTGCTGTATTATGCCTTCACTGCCTCGCTATGGCACGATTCTTGATTCTTGTTTCTCTTTGTTCATATGAATTAAACGCGTTGAACCAGATAACGAGTTTATTTCTTCTCTGAATGAGAGGTTTATACTACTTTATATTTATATACATCTAGTAAGAAGTAGGTAGGTACATACTCTAGGCCTCTAGGCTAACTAAATCCAACACGAAGCAGTCCGAAAGTTCTAGAAACATCCGAATAGCTAACACTATAATAATATATTTGTATACTTAGTCTAAAAAATGTTGCAAAGGAAAAATCACGTTTTCGTATTATGGTTTTGTATAAATTATAAAGGTGTGTATATTAATTCTATTATTATACATATTGCAATACATTACTACTAGGTACACTTACTACAAATTAATAATAAAAATAGGACACATTGGTTTCAAAAGTGTTTGCACGTGGAAAATTGAGAATAAGTCATTATTTTATGGTACTTTTACATATAAATATGTATTATATTCGTGTTGCTGAGTTTTTAATTGAGATTTGTTACTGAAACCTCTTTCGACTTTAGTTTGTAAACCCAAAATCACATAATAGGCTGGCCTGTCTTAGCTGGTTAATTTTTATTCAAAAAGACAAATCTATAGAACCTTTGAGACATTGTAGGTACGACAGAATTTAAAAATAAAAATTATGGATAAGTAAGTACGTATATTTATTTTAGAAATCATTTTGTTCTTTAATTGCTATCTTCTTAAACCTAGAACCATTCAAGTACTCAATCTCTATCACGATCAAAGACCATTATATTATATTCATCAAAAATGTGTCGTTTTAAAACGAAATACATATGTATAGTGCACAAGTCCCTAGGTATTTTAGTCAAATGAAATGAAAAGGAAGCCATTGCTACTTTTGTTCAATCCGGAAATATAAAACGATCAAGGGATGAACTTTAGACTTAAGTGAAGCAAATTAATGTTATTATTTCCGTGTTTAATAGAATGAACAATAAAATTTTAGAGCCCCTTACAAACTTTTTACTAAATATTAAATTTATTTACTTCGTTTATACATCTCTATTGATTTTGTGTGTAGGCATTTGTGTAGGTAATGTTCAAATCCAAATCCATATTGACCTCATTTTTTATTTTTAATGAAACTGTAATTGTAAGTACATCTTAGGTACCTTTGTTTTTTCTGACTCATAAATCTGAACCAGTATGTTTCCTAAGGGGATTCTTAGCTACTTCCGTTTGGTTTCTTAATAGGAAATTGCGATTTACTTTGATAAACAATAATGTTCGTGACGCGTCGAGTTGGATGACCTCATCTACCCTTGGAGAACATAATAATATATATAATATACCTATAGATGTAATAATGTGCATAGTAGTAATATACAAGTACCTTAATGTATGTAGTACCCACACTGTTCATATTATACTATAAAATCATGTGTTTGTATCATGTTTGTATGCGTAATTTCAGAGGGTAAAACGAAAGTACATAAGAGGATAGAGGTGCTATGAATGAAGATGAAAATATGGGGAATACAGATGAGGCGGTGAAGGGCGATTCTTGTAATAGAAGGGTGACGGGTGATATAATATTTCTGAGTAGCTATGTACATCGTACATAATAATAATATGCAGATGTCATTAAAATTTTTAAGTTTGTGAACATCATGACCAAACCAAAAGCCTTCATAAAATTATAAATAATATTCATTTGGAGATGCCTGTGCCGATTTTAATTTTAATTAGTAAACAGTAATAAGAAGTATGTATTTACTTTTTTTTTAATTGTGAGATTTATATTTATTACATATAAATATAAATATGCTAGTGTGCTTACACTTAATGCAATAAAATTTTACCTTGTAGGCACCATTGTAATGAATTTATTTATTTACGGAAAAAATCCATTTTAAATACATAGATAAGCATAATAGGGATAACAAGCAGTAAAAATAAGTGACAGAACATTAAATTGGTGAAGTAATAAATAATTAAAGTGCATACCTGGCTACAAAGTACAAAACGAGTGCTTCGCAAAAATATTCAAATCTTTGATAATTTACTTATTTCGTTGCAAGTTGCAAATAATACACGAACTCAATTTCTAGTATGATGTAAGAAATTGAGTTGTTTGAGTGAGTGAAACAACATAATTGTTGTATGCATAATTTTTTATACCTGCTCAATTTTATAAAATGTGCTTTCCAAAACATTGGATTCTTGGGAGGAACCATCTATTTTGGGGCCGAAGGTGATGCAAAGTGATATTTCATTATATTGAAACATCATACTGCTCAAATTAGAAATTTAAAGTAATGATTTTTACTAAACACATGCGAATATAATAATCATTCACGGGTACAAGCAGAATATTTTTGTTTTTGCGTTTATTTTTTTGTGCAAAGCACTTTTCAAGGCTTCTTGCCAGGTAAAAGATAAGAATAGGTTATTATTATTGTCCCCACGACGCCCACGATCGTCCCTCAACCCTCGATACAGTTGTTTACTATGAACCGACCTTGGTCTTCTCGAGGATCCTTTGTCCCGGGGATTCGAGGAATTCGGGACCAACCTATTTCTATTGTTGCCTGCTACCCCACACCACCACCTGTATTCGTGGTTCATGGTACTTCCTTTCGTGTAGGTATACGATTCACCGAAACATTAAGGTGCTGAATTTTCAATTATAAAAAAAAATGTTGCTAATAAAAGCGTATCAATAATTTATTGTTGTGTTTGTCATTTGTCATAAAGAGAACATTGATTTAATAATGCCCTTATGTCAACTATCTACATAATATCGCAACGCCAATACTGCGAATTTTCGGAAATGCTTTAAAATGTTAAGGTTTTAAGCTTAAAAGTAATATTATTAGTTATAGTATTAGTAGTATAAACCTGTTTAAATTATTATTTAAGTAGTTTAAAATAATTAGCAGATTGTTAGCTATTCAAATTTCAAAATTTCTTTTTCTAAAACATCTCAAATGGACGTTCTGCAGAATCGCGGTTTTGACATTGACCTGACATAAATCATAATAGAGATTCCTGATTTCAACCCATTATTCTTTTTTGGGAAGACCTGGGGAATATTACTAAAAAAAACATATTTTTAGGAATTTTGTTTCGTGACATTGTGTATTAAAAAGTTGGGGATGGTACCTGAAATGAACAGGTTCTATTGCAATAGTAGGCAACATGAATGCTCACATTCACTTGAAAAAAAAACAGGTGTTCCCTCTGTATTTGTACTTACAAATGGCTGTCAAAAAAATATACATTTCGTTTCAATAGGTTCCTAAATAATATACAGTATGCAAGGAGCATTGATCAATCTTTGGTCGACAATTTAGGTAGGTGAAACAAAATTAGTCTATGTAAAAATTATAAATGTAATAATTTTAAAAAAACAAAAAATCCAAAAAAACATAAAATCAAACTAAGTGAGAGAATATATGATTTCGGGCATGAGGCCGCTGTACGACGTGGCTGGGCTGCGCTTCGATTCTGTTAACTTTTTTCAACTACTGCGCCTGCGCATACGATTTTGTACTGAATTCGTATGCGCAGAAGTGTCTAAAACCTTAAGAGAATCGCACCGCTGGGCCTCGATTCTGTTAATTTTGTGGAACTACTGCGCATACGATTTTGTACTGAATTCGTATGCGCAGAAGTGTCTTAAACCTTAAGAAAATCGCACCGCTGGAGGTCCAATTTTCAATTTTCACACACTCTTCGCTACTGCGCTACTTTATTACTATGAAGCGTTCAGTGATGAAGCACATTTTTGGTTAAATAGCTACATCAATTAACAGAATTGCCGTATTTGACGCGATGCTAATCCGCAAAAAAATATCAAAACACCATAACCTCACTACTCTAGCCGTCTTCTCCTTCTATACTATGTAGATATATTGGTCCTGCTTCACACAATCCATAATTATTAATTATCCATAATTTTGAATGATCATGAAATCAGTAGGTACAGAAACGAGGGATCTAAGCAGAGATATATTTATTACTCGGTGAGAATCAGGTGAGAATGCTACAATACAATAATGAAACTCGATATCATTCGACTTAATTCGTCCTCGTCCCTTGACCATCGCCGTTATAATAATAATCATTTATTCCAAGGCCAACCTTTAGGCCAAAAAATATTTAAAATTTAGAAATTGAAATCGAATCTGTCAAATACTCAAATGATTACAAACAATTCAAAACAAGAGCCAACGATTGGATTATCCGAGGCTTTGCTTTGCTTGAGAATGTCTATAAATAAAAAGTTCACTCTATTTTGTATTTTTTATTATTATTGCTATTATTATGTAGAGCATAAACTGTAAATGTCCCGATTTAACACGAATATATGTATATCTAGCAAGTCGGGTCATGAAATCTATAAATTGTTCATACTGTATGATCACTGTAGGTAAATGTATAAATAAATCTAATAAATAAATTTAAGAAACAATAAAAACTATTTTAAAATTACATGTCTTATCTTGAATTATTATCACTAGATTTATACTTATACTTCTTATAAGTGTAGAAAATATTGATTCTTTATCATGTGTATATTTTTTTTAAGGTTTTTTTTTTTTTTATAAAATGTTTTTCTTTTCTTTTAAAATAATTGTACGATTAGGTATACTTACATATATTTTTGTTCTTTATTAATCAATACAAAAGTATTTATTTATTTTTTATGATTTATTTCAAAAGTTTTTTTATCAAGAGATGAAGACATTGTGTTTATTTTATGTGCATAGTTATAGAGCATAATTTATTGTGAATATTTTAGTACTTTTATTTGCAATAATTCATTGTAATCTGTATTATATGTTGTGTAAATGGAACGTTCTCATCTGTAAATGTTCTTTAGATATACGCATAGGATAAATAAATAAATATTAGATATTATTGATATCCCAACAGAGACAGAGAAACTCTGGAAACGAATGTGGGTTATCTAGGCGTTTACAGGGCTTATGACCTGTCGTTGGCTGGTCATATGACCTGTCGTTGGCTGGTCATAAGCCCTATAAACGCCTAGATAACCCACATTCGTTTCCAGAGTTTCTCTGTCTCTCTTGGGATATCAATAATATCTCAAATACAACCCCATATGGGTATAATCCATTAATTTGTCTACAAGTATTTGTATTCATTTCAAAAATGTTGTTTAAATAAATATTATATTATATAAATATGTAAGTACATAATAATATAATGTAACTACATGTACCTACATCATTTCAAACATGATATAGGTAAAACAAACAAGTTTATTACAGTTATTAACAATTTTATTACTGTTATTAATAATTAGTAAACAAAACATTATCTAAACTTTTGATGGAATCTCACAATCTGGTTTCTTGTAATATTGTGAAGCTATATTTTGGAAACTGATATTTAAATAAAATTCGTCGTCCTCGGCAAAAGGCAAAATGCACTATTTATTTAGAACACTACACACACATTTTATTATAATTATCTGTGTTTTTACAATAAATTAAAAACCTTGGATGAAGCTGAAAACAGCCTAGTAACTTTCCGTTTGATCTTTTGACATTAACGTTATTATGTGACCCTTGGCGCTATTTCTAATTTTGTCGTCACAAGGAGTTGTCAACAAGATGACAACAAATTAATTAAGAGAAAAAATGAAAATGGCGCTGGTACCCAACCATCGGGGGTCGGATCGGATCCTAGAACCAGTGGAGCAATTCTGCAAAAAGCGATTAAGCATTTTTTCCCACACCCACCTTTCACTAAAGCATTTTCGGTTAGGTAAATTTTTTTTTTCGAGTTTTTTAAACGAAAATCGTGATCAATTTGATCAATTATAATAAGCTATAAAAGTATTTCAAGCTAACTTACAATCAAACGTCATACAAGAAATTCGATTTCAGCAAAAAGGAAATTGATTTAGTTAGAGGTGGATATAATATAATAGGTTATCCCAGAATTGCGTGACAGATCGTGATAAAGATAATAAATTTTCTTTGCTTAGTTCATTAATTTTGAGTACACCCGCCTTTTAAATAACTAGATTCCAAAACAAGAAAAAAAAATCACATTAAGTGCATATAAAATTGGTTTTTACCTGAGTACATAAATCTAATCGGATCTACATAATATAATAATATATTAACAAATTGTATTTAATAACTTTACCTATTCCTACCTACTATACTAAATTTTAAACTAATGAAATAAAAACTCTTTTTTTTTTGCAACTACTATTTTTTCTTGAATTCCTTTTAAATTAAAAAAATTATATACTTAATAAACAAATAATAAAAATACAAAGTGAGTGCTTCTAACATAAAAATTAATTTCCTATATTAATTTTTAATTTATGTACCACACCAAGATCCACGATAATACATTTACCAATGCATTTACCAAAAATTGTTGGAGACCGCTGATAACTTTAATAAAACAGCGTACTGCGCTAGCAAGTAAAGAGTATAAATTACAAGAAAATTACGATATTGAGTAAAAATTTATAATGTATTTTTATAATTACTTTTACGCGTTAATACTTTTGAATTGTACTTTTTGGGTGATACCTTCCGAATTACACTTGAACTGACTACTCAAGCGGGTATCAAACCCAATATTTTGAAGGTAAAAACTTTGGACACCGTTTTAAACCCAGTGTAAGTATGAGTCTTGAATATTAAAAAGAATAATAATGTATCACTTTTCCTTTCCATAGATGCTTCACTAAGTTTATTAAAATTAGTCAACGTTTTTTAAATTAATACGACGCGAAAAAGCCGCATCTTATGAACTATGTATAATAGAGTAAACCGTAAACCCTGTAATTGCCTAACGCCCTTAAGGTGATTTTTCATAAAAATGGCGCTAAAAAGTTATCCAATAATAAATAAATAAACGTTCCATATAGCTGTCTTAAAAGACATCATCTATGTGTAGATCTGATGATATTTAGCTTTTTAGGTTGCAAGGAATGGGTAGAATGAAATTATAAAGATTTACTGCACTTGATGTTCCTACCAATGCAGTCCCCTATGCACCGTGAATGTTTTCAATTATAAGTTGTGGATAAGGAAAAGCGAGAAAGTATTTATCTTAGTTATTTTACTAACAATATTTATAAAACATAATCGACATTGTTCTAATAAATCTATCAGCCTTTAGATTTATATATAGATATTACCAAGTTAACCAAGCATGAAGTTTTAAAAAAATATGTACAAAATTAGCCATCTTTAACCATCTCAACAGGCCAATAACAGAAGGGGGATAACGTCACAAACACCCAGGCTTTAGAAAAACCACTTTTGATTTTTGTGCTTTCACCGGGAATCCAACCCGGAACCTCCGTATCGTGTGTGTTCAGCGTCATTACTCTACGGAGGCCGTCAAGTTAATAGATTGAATAAATTTGTACACGTATTAAATAAATAATAAAATTTATAAAAATCCGGTTATTTTTTTATTATTTTTATAGCGGTAACTTAAGCTGGGTTTATCCACTGGGTTTGGCAATACTCGATTCGTTCATTCGTTGTTGATCACGAGTGACGTCATGCTAGGTATTTTTTTGTAAATGGTTTAGATGTGTGTGTGTAAGCGGTGTACGTGCGCACTCTGGGAAACGTGTTGTGTTTGTATATTCAAAATGGCGGTTGTGGTTCCCCTCCTCTCTACTCAAACAGCAGAGACGAATTGAGTGTAATTTTAAAAAATTGTATTATAATACTACTATAGTGTATCTTGACCATTTTTATTACATGAAGGTAAGGTGATCAGTCATACGCTTCAGTACCAGTCCAAGGTATCACTCATGAAATATTAATATGAAAATCACATGTAAATAAATATTTCATGTTGACTTACGGGAATCGAACCCGCGACGGACATAATGTATTATACCCCCCAAAAATCCTTTTCTTATCTGTAAAAACCTACAAAAAATATTGATCTTTGATTGCAGCCGCGTAAAATGTAGTTTTTCAGGAGTTGCTGGACTTTCAGTACCTGAATCTCCTGAAATGTTCATGAAAACAATACATAATGTAAGGTAAACGCGGGGGATATGACGCGGTCGGGGATATGACGCGTTTTCGAGATCCCGCAAACTCGACCTACTAGTGACGGAAAGGTATTGGGGAATGATAGTACCCAATATTGTCACCAGATGAAGCGGGTCTAAGTTAGTGTGCAGTGAACCGTCGTGGAAAGAGAGCCTGTTTTGTGCGCAGTTTTGCAGGTAAAAACATGTGAAATTTCATCGCATACATTTCAAAGCTTGTTAATTTGTTTTCTTTAATTTTTTTTGTTGGTTTCGTGTGTTTTACGTTATCGCGTATTCTTTAAAATCAATAATATGACTTGTTTATTTACATAGCCCTCATCGCTTACTATTTGCTATTTTTTACTTAAAATGCCGTCGAATCGGGGATATGACGCATTGTGGTTGCGGGGGATACGACGCGCGTCATATCCCTCGCATAATATTTGTGGTAATACTAACTTGTTACTTACTTTTTTTAGACATGCCTAACTACAAGTCAAAGAACCTACGGGGCTGCTGGACTGAGAATAACCTTCTTGCCGCTTTCAAGGATGTAGCAGGCGGCTCTTCAGTGAGGGGGGCAGCTAAAAAACATGGTACCGGAAAAAACCCTACGATTTCGACTCAAAACAAAGAACAGCAATAAAGGCAAGCTCGGGCAACCTCTTGTCCTTGGCTTGGACGCAGAACAAAAATTAGTGGTTCATGTCAAGAGACTGCAGGCTGCCGGGTACGCGCCAACAAGGGATTCACTCTGCCGAATGCTTTCAACCTGGCTGAGCAAATGGGCCGGGCTTCCAGCGCACATTTCAACGTAGAGAAACGCAAGGCAGGAAGGGGATGGTTTAATGCATTTCTCAAACGAAATCCATCATTGGCAATTCGAAAAGCACAAGGAGTGTCTATAGCCCGCGCGGATGGCATGATAAAGAAAGAAGTGAATGATTATTTCGCTTTGCTAAAAACAACGTTAGACTTATTGAACCTCTTGAACAAACCCGCAAATATTTACAATGTAGATGAGTCGGGTCTACAGCTGAACAACCCTCCGCAAGAAGTCATAGCAGCCAAAGGCAGCAAATCAGTTCAAGTTCGGCAGTCAAAAGAAACAAGGAGAAACAGTCACAGTTTGCTGTGTTTGTTGTAATGCAGAGGGAAGCTTTTTTACCGCCTTACGTAGTCTTCAAAGGCGTTTACAAGCAACAAGTGTGGCTCGATAATATGCCTAACGGTTCGGAAGTGGTAATGGGTGGAAAATCAGCCTACATAAATGAAGAGCTGTTCAAGAATTGGCTGGAAAACCATTTCATCCCAAGGAAGACAGCTGGTCCATGCCTATTACTACTTGATGGTCACGGGTCACACACTAACTCGCCTGACATATTAGAGAAAGCATTGGAAAATGACGTCCACTTTCTTTGCCTTCCCAGCCACACGACGCATTACTTACAGCCTCTTGATAGATCGTTTTTCAAACCATTGAAGGCCTATTATCGAAGTGCTGCTATAGAATGGGGAAATGCAAATCCTGGAAAGAAGATAGAGCGCAGGCACTTTGGCCAACTTCTACAAAAAGGCTGGTCTCAAGCTGCAACAATGTCTACGGGTTCGGCAGGCTTCCGGGCCTGCGGTGTGTTCCCATTCGCCCCCTCATCCATTCCCGATTACGCCTACTTACAAGGGGCCCCGGAGTCCAACTCTATGCAAAAAGACGACATAAGTGATGGCTTTGAATTGGATCCTCAACCCAGCACATCCAGTTCGGGTTCACACACCCCGAAAAAAAACCCACTGAACCCCATTCTAATAAAACCACAGAAGCGACTCCTACGAAACTCTTAGAAATCGTGTCACCAGTTCCGAAGAATGCTACTCCTGCCGTGGGCGAAAAATAAACAGCATGCTCAGCTTTTGACTACGCCTGAAAACATAGAAGCTAAAAAAGCCAAACGAGCAACCAAAATTGCAAAGCAGCAGAAGACATTCAAGACTCGAAAGCCAAAAAAAAAGAAAATCCCTTTAGAAGAAGAATAACCATCATCATCTGGAGGCGAGTGGGATGAAAAATCTTCCGAGGATGAAAACTTAGATGAGGTAGATTTCCTCGAATGTGTAGAAATTGTTAACGTCGACGACTACGTGTTGGTTGAGTTTCCAGGAAAAAATAAACCATTGTATTATGTGGGTTTAGTCGTTAGCATCAATAATGATGGCGTAGAAGTTAACTTCATGAAAAAAGGGGAGGTACAATTCAACTTTCCATTAGCCGAAGACATCAGCATTGTAAAAATGGAACAAATTAAGAAAATCATGCCGAAACCTAATGTTCGTCGTGGCCACTTCAATTTTGCATTAAAATTCCCTAACATCATGTCAGTTGTGTGTAGTATGTATATTATGAATCGAATTTTATTAAAAATTTAAGCTTTTAAAAATTTGAGTTTTCATTTTTGGTTTACATGTAATTTCCCATAAGCCATATCCCCAACACCTGGTGCGTCATATTACCCCCCCTGTCGGGGATATGACGCAAAAGTTAACTTTTTTTTTTATTTTATAAATTTTAAGTAATTCTTATTGTAAGATTTAGTTGCAATTTATGTTGTGAGTACCTAATAGTCCTAGGTACCATAAACACCAATCATCACGTCATAATAGGTATTAGTGTTTGAGATATGGCAAAAACCCGAATTGTGCGTCATATCCCCCGCGTTTACCTTAGATAGGTAGGGTGCCTGCTATTAAGGTTTACGTGGTTGCTATCGAAATACTGGAGAAGGGAGACGGGAGTTTTATATTAGATAAAATGTGTTGATGATTTTTATATTATAATAATTCATTTAAAACATTATAATACCTGCTTGTAAAAAAAAATATGACATGGTATTGTAGTTACAGTATGTATTATCTCTTATATCTCTTTTAGTTGTCTTCACTGCTATGATAAAAATTATCCAAAAATCAAATTAACAGTTTCCAATAAATGTGAGTTGATTTTCTTCAACACTACGACGCGACGACGATTTTCTGACTGACTGCGGCTCTGTAATCTTGAGAAATGGCTTATCGAAAATGGGTTTGGTTTAAAATAATGTAATAATAACTCAACCAAATAGAATACGCGAAATGACGGACCGCGAAGTGGGGAAGTTGTAAGTACATAATAATATTCTTAATCAATGCGTCACTAGATCCGATCGTGAGTCGGTATGTATAATATAACATTATGTAGGTATCTATGTAGGTAGAAGGTAGGTGTTGCGTGTAGCTTGCGCTCTATTCTGGCACTTTCTATAATCCTAATCTTATTATAAGTTTGACTAAAAGAGGAGCTATATGTACAGAAATAACATAGTGGCATGCCACTTCAAGCGTTTGTAGTAAACAACATAATAATATTCTGGCTAAAATAAGCACAAAGGAGATACAAAATGAGTTCTGACGTGTGACGTCACCAAGACCGTTAGCTTAAAAACATGTTTTCACGTTATTTTTATGTTTTAGAAAATTTATCGATTTTCGTGAAAACTGCTACCTAACCTCTACATTCGCTACCGACTAAATTATTAAATTTAGACTAGACTATTGAAACTACAACTATTTGATAGACTATATTATATTACTTAATGTATTACCTATATGTTGTTTTATTTTTCATTTATATTTTAATTAATTTTGATTATATTAGCCACTTCAGAACACAGGAACCTACAATAGGTACATTTGTATCATCTAGTGAAGCGTGCTAAAATATTTAGCTTGTAACATTTTCGCTTATTACTAGAGATGGGCCGACCAGGACTTTGGCCGACTAGCCGACTGGCCGACTAGCCGATTATATTAGCCACTTCAGAACACAGGTACCTACAATAGGTACATTTGTATCATCTAGTGAAGCGTGCTAAAATATTTAGCTTGTAACATTTTCGCTTATTACTAGAGATGGGCCGACCAGGACTTTGGCCGACTAGCCGACTGGCCGACTAGCCGATTATATTAGCCACTTCAGAACACAGGTACCTACAATAGGTACATTTGTATCATCTAGTGAAGCGTGCTAAAATATTTAGCTTGTAACATTTTCGCTTATTACTAGAGATGGGCCGACCAGGACTTTTGGCCGACTAGCCGACTGGCCGACTAGCCGATTATATTAGCCACTTCAGAACACAGGTACCTACAATAGGTACATTTGTATCATCTAGTGAAGCGTGCTAAAATATTTAGCTTGTAACATTTTCGCTTATTACTAGAGATGGGCCGACCAGGACTTTGGCCGACTAGCCGACTGGCCGACTAGCCGACTGGCTGACTAGCCGACTGGCCGACTAGTCGGTTGCAAACAGGCCGACTAGTCGACCAAGCCGATCATTGCTTTCGGTGGAGTTCGTATGGCATCGGCAATGTTCGTGGCACTTCGTGTACAGCTGAGTCTCTCGAGATTTTTTAATTTGATTTTATATCCCTACAGAGATGAGGTAGAATTTTTTCAAATTCAGGAATATGGATATTCGAGCGTTTACAGGGCTTATGACCTGTAATTGGCTGGGTTAAGTGGCCACTTTTTTTACACTACAACATTTCCCATTCCGCTTATTAGCGAATATCCACACCAGGTAACATTTTTTATTTTGTATATATGTTACGAATCGAGAATCATCCACCAGCGAGTTGAAAGCTCCATCTATGCACTGATATTAAAGCTAAGTATTTGTTATAGCATTTATTTTAATATTTATTTTAGCATTTTTTTCTAGTGTTGATTTTTTTTACGCACAAGCCGGCGCGGCGTGTTTTTTTCAATTGAAATTCAATTGAAATTCAATGCCAAAGGAAGAGTTCCTGTTCCTATATTATTTTAAAAAACCTGTAAAGCTGAATCAATAATAAAAACTATTAATACATACAATAGGTTACGATTTCATTTCAATCACTCTATTTTTATGCATAGAAATACGAATAAACTAAACTAAACCGACTAGTCGCTGACTACAAATATGGCCGGATAGTGATTAGTGATAGTGACAGTCGGCTTTCCCGACTAATCGGTACATCTCTACTTATTACCTACCTATTTTTATCTCATTCCATCTGCTAAGTTCATTTTTTTAAATGAATGTAAATACAAGTTGTCCCAAAAACCTTGGATATTCCTGAAACTGGAGATAGACCTTATACGGAAGTTCCGGGTTCGATTCCCGGTGAGAACACAAAAATTAAAAGTGATTTTTGCCAAGCCTAGTTGTGACGTTGTTTGCTCTGTAATTAGGCCTCCTGGCCTGTCAAGGTGGTTAAATAAATTAAAAAAAAGCGAACGGGAGTATTTTTGAAGTATAGAATGTCACTTCTCTGAAATTCTCGTTCGAAGGTCGATAACTATTGGATTCGCTATACAAGCACAGGCAGGTAGGTGCCTTTACCTGGATTTAAAAAAACTAGCAATTTATTTATTTTAATTTTTAAAAATCTGTTGTGGCAATTACCCAAAAAGTAATACAGAAATACACGTATGAAATTAATATAATCGTCCTTTATTAATATTTTGTAATTCATCCCATAATAATATGCCATGTCACCATAGCAGTAAGCACGTAGGTGGGTAATTTTATTTTTGGCAAAGATGCTTATTTCATTGTAAGAATAAGTATTTTGTGTGGGTTACTGTTTACAAAACTAAATATACGTAAATAGTAACTAGTTGGGTGTTGTTTTCGAAAACCAGAAAATACTTTGACCCGGTTAAAAAACGATCGATGTTTTATTGTAGGTACCTACTTTTTATAACGTGTTTTCATTTCTGTTAGTATCGGAAGATGCTTTGAAATACATTGTTAAGCTATCTTTATATGGCGCAGTTTACTACACAGTTTTCTGTGCTGTCTGAAAACGGTCCCGTATAAAGCTAAAACTGCATGAAAAACTGTGTGCTAGTGTCAGATTTAAGCTGACATGACAGTCAATGTTTTTTATGTAAACGTTTAAATAGACATTGGTTTATTGTATGCTTTTAAATACGTAAAAAAACAATAACATATATACATAATTAGCTAAATATACAATTTCCAGAGAGCAAACATACGATAATAACTTACAATCGCGTTTCAAAAATACACACATTTAGCGTGTCTTTTGACAGAAGTTTGACAGACTGCACAGTTTTCTGAACAAGAAACTGTGTGTAGTTTTCTGAACAAGAAACTGTCTCATATAAAGTGGGCATTAGATTATATATATTATTTGTACCTTATTTTTATTAATATTGCCATCATGGGCATATATTTTTCTTCTTCTTCTTCTTTCGCCACGTTCGCTCCTATGTGGAGCATGTGGACATCACTAGATCCCTCCAGGAGACCCTGTCACCGGCCAGCTCTCTCGCCTCCTCCCACGTCATGGATGCGGCCATCAGCT
Organism: Micrasema minimum; assembly: GCA_022494985.1. Classification (NCBI taxonomy): domain Eukaryota; kingdom Metazoa; phylum Arthropoda; class Insecta; order Trichoptera; family Brachycentridae; genus Micrasema; species Micrasema minimum. Next base: position 37,477 of record JAGVSP010003925.1, read on the forward strand.
CCGCCGAATACATCCGTAGGATGGTCATCGACGGTCTGCCAGGACGGCGGGATCCTGCAGGCGTAAAGAAGAGGCAGCTCAGGTTCAGGCTCTCCCGAGGCATCCGGAGTACATGCCCAAGCCAGGTCCATATATTTTTATCAGAAAGAATGTGCAGTTAAGTAAATATAAAAATAGCAGATGATAAATGTACCAACTTTAAAAGCGTTATTGCAATATTCTATTAATTTATTAAATGTGGGACATGCAAATATTTTCAACAAAAGACAAAAAGTATTTAAGTAGGTACCTACAATGTCAATACGGAACAATTTATTGTTTCCTTTTCTACGTTTTTATAGCCATAATAAAAATTAGAAGAAGGATTATTGAGACATTTACAAACATTTCAATATTTTACTACTCTCCGCTACACACTGAAAAAAACTACTGTTCTGGAAAGTAGAAAACTAGTTGTGCTGGTAAAGTTAAAATTCGAAGCTACTCATACGACTTTTAAGCAAAAAAAAAATATATAATAAATTATTTTAGGTGAGCCTAATACTATTATAGAAATAATAGAAAATTCAAATTGTAATGGTCAAAAAGTAAGGCAGTAAAAAAAATTGTATGTACCTACATAGCACACATACATAATAAACATGTCTTGTGTATGTACCTATGTTCTGTGTTGTAGGATAAGTAAGTTAGAGCTGTAAATAATAATAAAATACTAATTACAACATATTCATGAACCGGATAAACAATATCAAGTCAATTATTATCATTTATTCTGTTTACATGTCTTATTTTTCAATTACTAATATTAGTTATGTTTTAAAGTCGTAAACAAATATGATTTTATCTTTGAAAATTTTACGTTGCTAGAGTATTTTTTTATACTCGCAGATAAGACTAGTAGGTACCTATCATAAGCCTATGATCTAAGTAAAATATTTATGAATATCCTTATAGATAACCACTACTACTACTACTTTCTCTTATCAGCACCCTTGTAAAAAACAACATGATTATTTTAAAGTTATCTTTACTCTTTACTCTCTTCATATTAAGTACCTAATGTATTGAAAATTGAAATAGAAAATTAGCCTCGTGCGTGAGAAGATGCACGAATGCAAATATGAAAGATGGTATAAATAGAGTTGTGTTCGTGTGGCGTTAAGCGATATCCTATATGCGTAAACTCAACCCAAACAATATAGAAGTGTGGAGAAAGATTTTCCATGCAAAATTTTGAAGAAGTACCTACTGTATACAATGCTATGTCCATTGATTTATTAATACACTCAGATTTAAACTGAACACAAAAAATGAATGACACTTCAACTCCGCCAAAACCTCCAACTCCGCCAGACGCGTATTCAGTATTTCTTTAATCGCCGGCCGAGTCGGACGTTCAGAAAACATTCCGAAATGCCTTCCTGTGTAGTGAAACCGTGTAAAAACCGTACGGATAAAATTAACAAAAATGAAGGTGTAACTTTCCACATGTAAGTTTTGATTTATATTTGTTTACATAGCCTAAAATAATTATTATTCAAAGAAAGTTTTCTTCTTAAATAATAGCCAACAGCCCGTCCACAAGAAAAAAAAAGTCATTTTAGATGCATGGTAAAATTCATGAACGCTCCTCGTAAGGAACGGGTTAGTATTGTATACTATTACTGCAACCCTATATATAGCCCATACCTTTTGCGGTGTGTGGGCGGATGCTTGCCGGCAGTCGAAGGGCTCTGCTAGGTCGACCCGTGTAAGTGTATTGAGGTGCGGAATCTTCGTGTCATTACTTTATCTAAATAATTTACTCTGCAAGGCAGATCTAAGTGTAATATAAATCAATGGCTATGTCTCTATACTCTATAGCAACCATTGTGACAATACTTGAAACAACCAATCAGAGTTCTATTTCAAGATTGGGATCAATCACAAGAAACTGCAGTTTTCGGTCCCGTATAAAGTGCGCACTAGGCCGTATCTAGGCCATATAAGCCAAACCAGTGAATCTACATCATATTTATATGGAGTCGATTTTGTAGAATAAAATTTGTTGATTTGACCCACAGTTTTCAAAAGTTATATTACACATTCAACTCCAAATATGATGTAGGTTCTAGATTCACCTTTTGGGTTGTACCTACCTACTACGAGTTTTGTTACACCATGTATTGGTTTTTTGAAAATCTTTGCCTCAACCCTACGCCTGCGCTATCAGTGTGGTAACCTGCCTTGCAAAATTTAAGATGGTTTACCTTCTTATTATTTATAATGAATATTTCTTTAAAAAATGTAAATAATAATTATCTTCAATTATTTAAACCTTTGAAATCGAAATAAAACGTATGTCGAAGTGTTGTAGGTTGTAGATAATTAATCATTTTCATTATGGAGGTCAATTATTTTATGAACAGTAATAATTTCATTTTCGTATAAATTTTACTGTGTTGAATTTTTTTTAGTGTAGGTACCTACCTACTATACAGGGTGTAACAAAACTCGATGTACAAGCGGGAAAACAGTGAATCTACATCATATTTGGAGTCGATTTTGTACCAATTTTTTTTTTTTATTTGACCCCTTTTTTCGAGAAAATTGAGTAGGTACGAAGTTTTTTTTTTTTCGATATTTTTTTTGCAAATTGTCAGATATCGTGTATTTACTCAAATTTATACTATCCATAAAGAAAGCAAAATTTAAAAACGAGTTTAATAACAATCGTAGCAATTTAACTTAATCTGCCATATCTACTAATTATGAAAACTTTTGTGAGAAGAAAAAAATTTTTTTTTTCAAGCTAAGATTAAAAAGTCGTATTATACAAACGTCTCCAAATACGATGTAGATTCACTGGTTTCCCGCTTGTACATCGAGTTTTGTTACACCCTGTATAATTTTTATTTAGTTGAGTAAATAGAAATTGCTATTTACAAAATAGCAAAAATGAAAAACAATCGCAATATTAGTGTGTAAAAATTTAATTTATAAACACGTAGTACCTACCTACCTACAAGGTATCAACAACACTGCTTAATTGTCTACTAAGATTCAATGATCTAGGATCTAGGTCCTTGGTCTATTGTTAATACAAATATTTATCAATAACAATATTACCTATATTATTGTGTTCGTATTTATTGTATAAATATACATATACCCACATAGGAACTATCACCTACATCAGATACATCTACAGCTATAGGCAAGGTTTTAATACCGATCAACAATCAACGCACAAAATTTGGGGAGCGCGCTTATGCGGTTGCGAGCCTTATGACTTGGAACGCTCTCCCACCAGAAGTGCGCAACTGTGAGAATGAAGTGATGTTTCGAAAAAAACTTAAGGTATTTTCTATTCACAGAATGAGTTTTATTCACTTTAAATTTCCCGAGCCGTTAAATTCAATATTTCAAGCACCATTGAGGTATTTTTATTCGAAAACGGCGCTATACGTATATATTATCCATAATGATAATAATAGTATATTACGCAGGTTGATAAACTAGCATCATGTTTTCCATTTTGCATAGGAAGGTACCTACTATCAGCACTCAGGTAATTAGTAAAATTAAGACATCTTCTTGTTCGTTTACTTTCACATCAATAATATTACGATAAATCGTATGTTGTTTACAAAAAATGAATTTTATCACCAAGTACCAGCCAATGTATTATACATATTGTACCAATCCGGTTTAATATTATCGCAAGTAAACAAGATAAACCGAGATAACCCCAATGTGGCAAGTTGCAGATAAACAACTAGCGACAAAGTAGACAAAATTATCACATAGATACACGAAAAGGTGAATTTATATGACTAAAGCCCACTTTATACGGGACAGAAAACTGTACAGTTCTTTTTGCAGTTTGCAAATCGTCCCGTATAAAACGATAAGTGTATTGAAACTGTATGGCCTACGCACGACGCGTTGGGCTGACCTGTGCTTCGATTCTGTTCGAACTTTTTTCAACTACTGCGCATACGATTTTGTACTGAATTCGTATGCGCAGAAGTGTCTAAAACCTCAAGAGAATCGCACCGCTGACAGTTTATGTTTTTTATGTAACGTTTAAGTAGATACTGGTATATTTTATGTTTTTAAAAACGTAAAAAAAAAAACAAATAAGATATTTACTTTATAAGATATACGATTTCCTGTTCGCAAACATACGATAATAACTTACGATCGCGCTTACAAAATACACATTTTTAGCGTGTCTTTTGACAGACTGTACAGTTTTCTGAACCTGCCCCGTATAAAGTGCGCTTTATGTAAACTTTATTGTGGTCACTTGCTATGCTAATAATCATACTAATTATTTTCACATTTTCCCTTTATTTTTCCCGTACAATGTTAACAAGCGGACTTTCCGAATCATTTTGTTATCAGCAGGTAAGTAGAATCATATATCTTAAACAAAACATTAATACGTATTACCTTCATTTTAAAATTCATACCTAATAATTAATTATTAAAAGATAATGCCAGGTTTTATCGCGACGAGCAACGTCAATGTCTAAAAGACAAAAAACATTATTTTTGTAAGATTTTGTACAATTTTCTTAAGAATGAAAGTTCTTTCTAGAAATCTCACTCGTCTTAACTCATCTCCGATAATTTACTGTCACATGTCACATTTATTTTAATTTTCTCTACCCATAAAAAGAGAACTCTAATGTGAAAACGAGAAATCTATTAGCCGTTTTGTGTTTTATGGCATCTTGTATCTTAATGAAACAATGTATTAATTAACATTAATCTCATATCATTAAAATGGGTGGTGGCCAAAGCCCGATAACGCCAGAAAATGTGACGGTGTGACCAACAAAAAAATGCAAAAAAGGCTACAGCCAAAAGGAAGACAGGCTTGGTTTTTCGAACATCCTTGGCTACAAGTTCGCCCATTTTCTTATTTAAAATTATTGATTTAATAGTTTTAAATCATTAAAACTATTAAACTGGAACATTCACACATGTGAATGTTCTGTATGTATATGTACAGAGAATAAATAAATTGCGGTTGGTTGAACACGAGATATCTTAGGTACCTACACCTTATCTAATACCTTGTATTTATCTTTTTTTTTTTAAACTGATTCAAAATACCCACCTAATATTGTCAAAACATCGTTATCAACTTTTTAATAATTATATTTGAATTATTTTTAGAGATAGTCGTTAATCTTCACGTTGTAATTTATCTTTTTGAAAAACGTGACCAAATGTTTTTTTTCTGCAATAACATGGCTTTTCGATAATTTTATTCAAAACAAGCCAATCAACAGATAATGGAAACGTGATGTTGTTTAATAATAATAATAACATTGTTTTTCATAAAATATTATAATAGCACTTTTACTATACCTATACCAAAAAATTGATAAGTAAATATAATTAAAGTATATTTTTAACTTACCTATCATAATTTGAATCCTAGATAAAAATATTTATTTTTAAAATTACTTGACTCGATAAAAATACATACAAAAAATATTGAATATATAATAATGTACAATAAAAACTAGAAGACGTTTAATAATAATTAAGTATTTTAACAGTGAACAAAAATAGTATAAATAATTTATTCCTTATTAAATTATTGAAATTTTTAATGAAAACTAAGCATTACTTACACATTTTACATTTACAATCTAAAAGAAAAATACAAAAAACAAATCCATGTATTTAACCTAAAATTAATAAAAACATAAAATCATAATTACGAGATAAAAATAGCGTATCGCAAAATTAGTACTATACAAACTGACGCTGACGTGTTGGCACTTTTACACCTATGTTAGCTGCCTGCAAGGACGATGGTTTCACAAAAATGTCAACGGTTTTAAGTTCTCACGGACTCGCGAAATGTACACGTTTGGTGGAAGCGTAAAGCGTAAAACCATTACTAGTGTAAACGCAAATAGGTAGCTAACAATTTTAATGGAAATTAAAACTGCAACACATTAAAAATCAGCGCACATCGAGAATTTAGTTTAACATTCTGCAAACTCCATTTTGGATAAGTGGACATTTTGGACATGGGGTGTTGAAACTACTAGATGATACGCTTCTTCTTCAGAAATAAACTCGTCAACAAGTTGTTGGATACGAGTGCGAAATTTTAACTTTTTGGAATCGTCAATTTTTTTAACAAACGGAATAATACTTTTGAAAAACATTTCATCGTCATCTTGTGTTTCTTGCGCTCTCAGTTTAGCCCTTTCCTGCAAGAGTTTTAGCTTTTCTCTCTCTATACTTATTAACGCTAAACTAATCTGATCACTGTGAAGTTTCTTCTGCTTTGGTTGATGTTTGTCGTCACTTTGGTTATCTTCCTCGCTCTCGGTCTTTACGTCCATTTCGTCCTCGTGGATTTCCCCCGGTTCGTGTTCCATGCTAACTTTAGACTTCCGACTTTTGGTAGTCGGATTTGTTGGTGTTGATCTTACTTTCACCACGTTCTTTAAGAAGAGGAGAGGTTTGAAATACGGCCATTTTGGGGTTGAGACGTCTCCCGTTTCTTCGCTGGCTGAGGAACTCTTCCCCAGCTCCACGGAGAATTGGTCGCGTAAGTATTTCCACTTTTTCCGCACAGAATTAACTGAAACCAAAAACATATTTTGTGCAAGATACATATTTTTTTGTCCGTTTTACGTGATACCTATTAATATAAAGACTAAATAAAGGATTCCATTAACGGATGTAAATTATCACTAAGTTAATAAACAAATTGCTATTATAAATGTTTAAGTAGGTGGGTACTAACAATAATATTATTTATCTAGCTTACCTACTACTACTCTACATTATCCGCACCCAGTGGTGCATAGGGCACTGCATTGGTTCACCAAGTTCAGTGAATCTTGATCATGGAGGCAAGGCTAAAGAAATTAAACTTCAAAATTGACAAAAATTAAAAAACTTCATCGCTTCTTACGTCTTACCATAATTCTAGTACCTAAGTACCTACCTAGGTAGAAGATAAATTCAACATGAATTACTTAATACCTAATTAATATTTATCATCTGTGTAATTTCAATTTCATTAATGAATTTAAATTTCATCCGATGTAAAACGAATAAAATTTTCGAGTACCTCAAGTATTTTAGAATTATATTTTGAGCACCAATAGGTACCTACACTTTCAGCTTCTGCTTTGGTCGAGCGTACCTACCTTGCACTGCGATCACAAACGTATCTACACGTAGATATATCGCAGTTGTGACGCTTATAATATATGACGGTAATCATTAAAATCTCTAACAGCGTCTATTCGGTAGGTACTTAATATTCGGTAAGAGTTCTGTCTTCAGCATGATCATTGAATTATAATATGATATATTTATTAAAATAATTTCGATTTAGGAGACTACCTCATTGTAAACTATAAGTACCTACATTACCCAGTTTGAAAATTTATTTTATACGAACTATAAATGAAACTAACTCACCGTCTACAAGCATTTGTTTGCTAATTTCTGTCCAGCATCTATCCACCATATGGCGGTTGGAGTGACGCCTGTCCCGCTTATCCCAAATGGGCCGTTTGGCGTGAACATGGGCGATCAAAACGTCACAATCCATGGCGGTCGGCGCGTGCAACCGGTAAGCTTGTTTCGCCAGTACTGAAAAGTGGAATCGGCCAACCAGCGCGCAGCGCGCCGGTCCCGGCTGCGCTATTTACCTACCGGCAAGCTCAGGGCGCAGGTAAAATCGACAAACCGGAAACCTGTTTCCTGCTTGTTTGTAATACCTATGCAAGTATGTAAATTTTTTTTTAGAAGGCTGAAATCCTTGGAGGATTGACTAATAAACCCCTACCGTGCGGGTTAGTAGTTAGTAGTTAGTACTTGGGTACCTACCTATTACAAAAATGGAAGAATCAAGGAAGTTTTGTACAATCATAATAATAATATGAAAGGAATATAAACTGAGATAGTTGCGGTTGTCGCTTCTATTTATCAAAGGAAAATGAATCATAACGACATAGGAATTACCTGTAATAAAAAAATATTTGAATATCGCTTATAATTTACCTATCATAAATAAATAATAATGTAGGTATGCAGCGCCGTCAAACCAATTTTTTCGCGGTTTTCTGAGAAAGCATTTATCTCTTTTCTGTCACATTTAATCGTACTGGATAGAAAGAGAGGCTTTATGATTATCGAGTGGGTAGATTTGGTAAAATTTTAGTGTTCCGCACATAAGAAGAATGGGAAAAATTTCTAGCATAAAATAAGTGCATAATAACAAAATAGGGAGATTTAGAAAAGTGTCGACGTAAGGTCTCGTTTATATAGGTAGGTATCTGCTAATAATATTATGTGGCCATCTTCGGTCGAAATAAGTACCTTATATTAAAAAAATATATACAAAACATCTTCACCATATTCCATTTTGCATACCTAATATGATTTGAATCACGATACCGCTGAAAAAAATCTGAATCCATTGAAGTTAAGTACCTAATAGGAAGGTATTTTTATTGAAATAAATAAACGAAAAGAATCATGTAAGTACCTACTTCATTTTTATAACACTGGGGCTCAAGTAGTGGAAAATGAAGGGTCATATCACATTTTTTAAATTGGAAATTTTATTAATTAACTACTTTATACATATATCTATTACCAAACTATTTAAAAAAATAATTGGGATTTTTAAAAGTAATAGTAACCATAAGGTTTTTGTAAAAAAAAGTTTCAATCGTAGTGACGCGACGCCGCGCCGACGGGGTATGCTATTTAGCTGAACCGCCGAAATTAACGCCATAAAATATAAATTCTAGAAAATTATTCTACAAAGAAAAAAAGTTATGTACAGGGTTTACTAAAAAATTCATGTACTCCCTTCGAACAAGAACATACTCCAGACTCAAGACATTGGGACTCGGGGAATGTAAAATAAAGGGACAGTACACGGTGCAAATTTTTATTATCTTTGTAGTTTAGACATCTTTTAACCACTTATTTCAAAAGTGTACGGGATTTTACAATCATATCTTACCTTATGTAAAATATTTCAATCCTAGTGCCACCAAGCCAAGTTCCACCGCCAAAATTCGTGTATATTTTTTTTATAGCAAAACAAGCGTAGGTTGCCATCATTTGTAACACATAGAATATAGAATATACCTTTGACTGTAGTTAGTTATACGAAAAATGGAACAGTTTGGTTAAAAAACGAACGAGATAGTTTTTTTTTTTTTCTTCGTGTAATTGATTCATGGATCGAGGAATGACACTGGTAGCGAGGAATTAATAACCAACCATAAATGTTTTATAATAATTTATCTATAATAAATAATGTGGTTTTTCGTATTTTTAAAAATTATTTCACGATAATGACGATTAGTAGCTTGAAGGATTGCTGTTTCTTTGCTAATCGACAAAGTTTACTAACCTTCGTTAGTGACGTAATCGTAACGTAAATAATGTTAACTTTGTCGATTAGGTGGTTCTAAAATTTTCAATATTGGTATGCAGTCAAACCTCAAACCTACTGTAAAACGATTTATTTTTTCTCATTGAAAAGATACTACTGATGCCTACTAAAACTATGAAAAATACCTACACTATGAAAAATAATTAAACATATTATTAATTATTATAACTTATCGATGTTATTATAACGCAACGTCATTATCAAAACAGAGAACAGACCCCCCCTCATTCAATAATAACGCGCGACGTTGCCAAACTTAGCGAACGTTCGGCTGACGTGACCTGCGCTAACCGCTAACCGAGCGGAAGGGAAGGGCTGACGCGGGGAGAGCGGAGTGTTGTTTTCGTCGTTCCTCTACTACACATCATAACTATTGATATTGAACTACTGCGCAGTTTGGATCACGATACTTATGTATTTTTTTATCGTAAAATTTTCACTTCTGGCCAAAAATTTTGTGACTTGCGAGAATATTAGGGAGTTTATAATTTTATGTGCACAAGTAAAATTTATAACAAATTATAGCAAAGAATATTTACAAAAAATAAACCAAACAAAAGAAAAAAAATGATTTTCCGAATCGGACGAAAATACTCCAAAAAAACCTTCAAAAATTCACAACTTGAAAGCTACAAGCAATCTGGAAATATACATGGGGTAATGTAATATAATAAACACGCACACCATAGACATACTATCAAAAATAATTTTAAAAAACATCATAGATCATAATTCTTTTTACAACAATGTTAACATAGTACACTACACAATAAATGACAAGAACATACCTAGGTAATAAGCAAGGTTTCTGAATAAGTGGATAAAATTTGCAGTTGCAGAACAAAGAAAATAAAATAATAGTAATCCATATGGAGTAAGAAATAATATAGTTACTACTATGTACAAACGTGATGTTAAATGTAGTAAATTCGAAAGACGCAGATGAGCTGGTGACTGATAGCTTAGATTGGAGACAAAATTTGGTGGCTTGTAGAATCCATAATTTTATTATGAACGATGTTGAACCTGAAAGGTTTTGTACAAAAATTTAATAAGTAATATCGATTTCTTTTATAATAATAAATACCTATGTGGACGACAACTTAATATGGAAATGAAAATATATTTGGGAAAGTCTATCCCGGGATTCTAAAAATAAACGATTTTAGAAAAACATCAGAGCGATAGAGATATGACTAGAGAATGACGTACAAAAGTTTTGTACGTTATTCTGGCGATGACCCATAATAATATTATATTATATCCTATAAGACAGGTACAATATTTTGCATGGGTAGATGAGTTGATATAAGCAGAGCAAATTTTATCTTCTCACGATATTTCCAAATATCGGGACTGCTATCAAAACGTATGCGTTCAATAATAATATCAATCAATAAATTGATATTTTCATTATGTACTTCTACTCTCCCTTATTCGCACCCAATAATGCATAGGGCACTGCATTGGTACACCGAGTACAGTAAACGAGGCAGACATATACAACTTAGTAAAATCTAATTTGATTGCCCCTATTTTAAAATTTCCATTTGTAACTCACCTGTCTCGAAGGGGATGGCAATGTACTGGACGTCCACTGTTGACCATTTGTCGGCAGTTTGCGTCAGAGCTGCTGGACGTGGACCTGACTTTGGAGGATGCGCGGAAGCTGGCGGCTAATCTCTTGGCTTGGAGGCAATCGTGGATTCCATATGCTCCACATAGGGAGTGGATATGGTATGATGATGATGAACTCACTTGACCCAAGCCACGGGGCTTCTCTACAGCTATGTAACGCTCTACCACACTGATATTTTTTTCTCAGTAAAATGGAAGTCTAGGTACTCCAAGTGAACTCTCTTGGCCGCCAATGTTGATACAGTCCTTTCCTATTTCTGTTCTGAGTAGATCCACTTTTTCTTGTATTTGTTTTTGTAATAGCCCCTGGGCGTAGGAGTACATAAAAAAACATGGTTACAAAAGGTGTGGAAACTTTAATGCCGCATTTCAAAAGCACCTTTTTACTAGATTATTTTTCCAGTTGCAAAACTTTCACTTAAATCCAAAGACCATAGGCTCCTAGCGGTACAGACACCGAATAAGGTATGGTACAGAATATATTAAACTATACTAGCAGCTGAAAATAGCTTGGAATTATTATTATAGTACAAACTCTTTGTTCGGAATGATGTCACCATTATGAAATAGAGCATATTTCATCAAGGTATAAATATTTAAATTTCCAGTATAACAATAGAAGTACAAACCCAAAATACAAACGTTACAATCAGCAATGTCCACACTTAGTGAGGGGTAGAAACTCCAACCAGCGATGTCCACAGCTTAGTGAGGGGTAGAAGCTCCAACCAGCGATGTCCACAGCTTAGTGAGGGGTAGAAACTCCAAGCAGCAATGTCCACAGCTTAGTGAGGGGTAGAAACTCCAAGCAGCGATGTCCACAGCTTAGTGAGGGGTAGAAACTCCAACCAGCGATGTCCACAGCGTAGTGAAAGGTGGAAACTTCAAACAGCAGTGCCCACAATGTAGTGAGAGGTCCAGCGATGTTTTATTGTGTAAGTGCATTATGCAGTGGTAACGACTTTAAGATATATTTGGGGGCCCCTAAAGGGGCCCGGAAGGGAAGGGATTAGGAGGGGAAGGGATAAAGGATGATTGGGAAGGAGCAACAAGGGGGAGGGAGTCTGGGGTAAGTGGGATCCCCCATGTGGTAGGAACATTTTTTGAGGATTTGTTGCGTTAAAAGTAGTCTAAAAACTTCAGTACAATCTAATTTGTCGGACATTTTGGAGCTGGTGTCTTCTGATATCGCAATTTGTATAACGGTGCCGGAGAAATGGCTTCCAGCTGGCGAAGCGAGGGATACCAGGGAGACTGTGATATGCCAAAGTGGACAGGTACATAAGTCTTGCGCAGACGGAAGGATCTTGAAGATGTACGTTGAATGAATGTTGACTGCTGATGGAAGCAACGTCGATAACGCTGCGGAGAGGTTGGAAACTCTGTTGATGTTGGCTGAGTTTACTGCTTCTCTTCCATGGTGATTGTGAATTATGATAATTCGGTTTACTTAAAAGTATATGCCTTAAAATTAACGTACAATGTGTCTTGTTCAGTTAAAATGAATGAATGAATATCCTATGTTTGTACATCACAGTTTTAGATTCAGATCTTCCCGAGTTCCGCAACAAGTACAATGTAGTATTATTACTAATATTACTTGGAAGAAGCCACATTACCGGCTCCCGACGGAAAATCAGAACTGAGATCATATTATTACACATACAATATGAAAATAATGATTATCTTTAAACAGTCATATAAAGTTTATCGATATAATTTTATCGAACAAAAAACAAAAGTAAGCCAAAATGTTTGCCATAATAAACAAAAATATTTATAAACAAAATTAAATCTATCAGGAGGGCGGCCATGCCGGTGGGGACTTCCACCCTTTGCCCTAAATTATAAAAGGATCTTCTTTCAGGCGTCACGCTAGCACTCACCAGATTGATATCCATTATGATACATGGTTACACACAAAACTTGTGTTACCTACTAAATCTATTAGTTACTATACAGATTGAGATCTAAAATGCCAAATTTACAAAAAAAAATTATTACCGGGTTTTACAATTTCATTGTGGTACGGGAATTGATTGAATGAAAAAGTAAAATATGAAACAGATGTCAATCACATGGAACATACATACTAACACAACACACTGACTGTAATGAGTAGTGTACTGAGAGGAGCCTGGGTGGTGGCGGAATCCCGCTCACTAGCGCTCCACTACCCAGCCTCCTCCAGTGCACCCACACCCACAACTAAACTGTAAATATATATATATATAATATTGGTCTCCTCCGAGTGCATGCGTTAACAAACAACGTTTATAATATATTTTCTTGTCCTAGTTCTCCCCACATGACTCCTGGGACAATTTATTCAAATGTCAAAATTTAAATGAGTAATACATTTTTGTACTGTTCGTATTCCAAACATGCCATTTCTTACTTCATCAAATATCACATGCGCACTATCACTTCCACGAGATGTAACATAAGGGAAAATATCGCCATAACAATTGTCACTTTGCTTTGTATATTGAATATTGGACATCAGCACGAGTTGCGGATATCTGAATTTTTTAAATACAATTGCGATGAAAATATTAATCTCTTTAGTAAAATTATAAAAAAGTTATTACATAATGATATATACCTATGAGCAGATGGAAAGATGTCAAAATTCTAGAGTGTACTCTTTTTGAGGGAATTCACTCTTTGCAAAATCACACTATACACTTCTGTTCCACATTTCGGTAACACTGGATGAGACATTATTTGACAAAATTGTACCGAACAGGATAAGCAGGGTGCGAGGCGGGCTTTTGTTCCTTACGGTACATGACTCCCAGCAATGGAATGTTAGGTTAGTTTGGTCTCATCCCGTCCCGCACATAGCTTTACAATAATGCACATCTTCCTGCAGTTCCACATTCACACACTTGTACCTAGCATCCCTCTTCACTAACACCTATTGTCCAGACTGGGCCCGCGCGCACGTGTGTATTTATATAAAACTAACACGGCGCCGCGCCCGCCGCGTGACAATGCCAGCCACTATGACTAACAACTTACTAAAGAAATGCAACGGGGCCGGATCGAGCTCACCTCGGGTCCCCTCTCCTCCAGACTTTCTTCCTTCATAAATTATAACATATTTTTTTGCCCCTGTTCTACTGGGAATTCCCCAACGAAACAGAGATTTTTTACAATTTTATTAGATGCGGTAGAAATAATTTTGATACAAAAACGAACTCTGGGTCCGAGTAAGGTAAGTAAGTTAAGGGAGGGATAAAGTAAGAGATTTAAGAAGAAAGCTCGGAGGAGAGGGGGCCCCGGCCTGATGTTTGTACGTAGGACCCTGAAGTGCCCGAGTGTGCTCACCGCAGGAAGGGGGCCCCACGAGCCAGCGGCTGCAGCCCGAAGGGGGAACCAGCCAGTGGCTTGTGGGATCTTCTTTCCTTTACACAATTTTGCGAATGATGCACCATCGAACAATTTTATCAAATATCACAGTTGTAACTTCATTTTCGTAGATTTCATAGGCAAACTAATTCTATAATTATTACATTCCATCATATTCTTTAAGACATTGCTCTCTTTCCGAGATCGATACTATATTAAAAATAAAATTTAATATACGGATAATGTGGGTGAATTATTAAAAAATAAAAGAAAAATGACAGAAATTTTCCTCCTTTCCCTATAAACACGGAAGAGGAAAAATTGCCATCGAAATGATATGTACATGTAGACCACGTAAGTCCACAAAATAAAAGGAAAAAAAGTAAAAGATCGAAGAGTTGGGCGGAATGCCTCGTGTTGAAGAGTAAAATCAGGTGGGTAAGAGTAAAAACAAGTTAAAAGAGTCACAGAGATAAAATATTAAAGCTGAAGCTCTGTCTTTTCACTCGGACAACCCTCTCGGAACCTAGTTCTAGTTACTTGAACCAGGATGAACATCACACTGACATTTAATTCTAAAAGTTTTGAAACATTTTATATACAATTCTGAAAGTATAACTACAACGGGTGGCGGTGGGCAGGGCCGAACTGAGTCCAGACTCGCAATATAGGCGGTGTTCTCGGGCGGAGAACGCGAGTTCCGCCGTGCCCCTCGCCGCCGGGGCCCTCTACGCCGACACGTTGAGCAGCACCTTGAGGCCGCGCGCGAAGTCGGGCTCCGGCCGCGTCCAGTGCGTGGGCGGGCGGGGCAGCGCCGCGGGCGCGGGGGACTCGCCCCACTTGCTGCCCGCGTACGCCGGGCCCGGGCTGCTCGGGCTGCCCAGGCGCAAGGCTGCCGAGCCCTTCCTCTGCAACTTCATCTTCTTGGCGGACGCCGCCATCCCCAACCTCTCCGCGCTCTTCGCCGCCATCCTTCCGTGCGAGTTAGTCATCGAAGCTTCCTTCCAACTTTCTTCCTCGAATCCCTAGATGCGCGCTACGTCACGGCTACCCGCCGCTTTGACAATAATACGCGTCGAACTTTTCGATAAGTAAATAACTAAATTTCTGTTCGTAAGAGTATCACAGAGCGAAACACTGCAGACTCAAGTTCTTTTAAAGCTTCGATTTCATATAATACTTTGTATTCTGCTTTGTGCGACAGCTGTCGGAATCTCGCTTAATTTTCGATCACGGCTGTTTCGACAAAATGGTCGCCGAAATAGACGGACAAAGAACTTTCGGATACACCACACCAAAGCGCGTTAAAATGCTTACCGACAGCTGCCAATTTACACCAGTTTATAAAATTGATAAAATCAAATAGTTCACATACTCTAACGTCTGAATTCAACTACACAGATTACACTTGTATTCAGACAGCCACCACAAGTATCTCCCGAACGGTCTCACTCAACAACCCTACTTCCTCAAATACGACGCAATTGGACGAAGCCTTGATATTTATGGAACTAAAAATTCACGAGAATTTATTTTGTCGGATGAAAATTCATCAGTGAGGGAGTCGGCCATCTTGTAAAATCGTCCAATCATAGCGAAGCGTTTCGTATTTGAAGGTTTTTCATTGGCTATTTATGGTTAAAGTAACAAAGCCTCTCTACTGTATCGACACATACGAATATGTTTGTACTGCCATTTCAAAAAATTAAAAAAGTACTTAAAATTAAAACTCGGATAGTTGACGTTTCAATTTCAAAAGAACGTGAATCATAACAAAGGAATCATCTAATAAAAAAATATTTGAAGGACGGCATTACCTACAATATTTATAATGCTGTAGGTAATGCAGTCTTTCCTAGTTAATATTCCCGTAGGGGGTCAACATGAAATATTTATTTACATGTGATTTTCATATTAATATTTCATGTGTAATACCTTGGACTGGCACTGAAGCGTAAGACTGATCATTCTACCATCATGTAATAAAATGATCAAGATATACTGCACTTGGTGTACTAATGCAGTGACCTATGCATCTCTGGGTGCTGTTAAGGAAAAATAGTAGTAGTAGTAGCCACGTGTGGCATCCTGTAGGGATACTTACAATTTTTATTTTATTACGATTGTCTCAGGTCCTTGTAAGCCCTCAAAAACAACATTCGAGCCCAAATCGCCAAAATTCCTGTGGCAATGCTTCAAAGAGTGCATGCAAACTTTAAAAAAAGGCTTTCTCACTGTTTGGAGTGTGAGGGGCTCCATTTTTGCGATACTTTATTTAAAATGATGTAAACATAAATTTACCTTATTAAATAAATCAGAAAAAAATTAAAACTTAGGTTATTTTGTAAAGATCTTTGTTTTATTTTATTTTCAAATCATTTGCCATGCGCCATCCTGTATTTCAAATTTTTATATAAGCAATACAAAACTAATTTATTTAATTTTATGAGGAATATGACAATGTTTTTCTTTAATTTTGTTAATATGTATATATATATATATATACGAGTATATACTATTTAAAATATGAAAAGAGACGTTTTATTTTATTTTCAAATCATTTGCCATGCGCCATCCTGTATTTAAAAATTTTTATATAAGCAATACAAAATTAATTTATCTAATTTTATGAGGAATATGACAATGTTTTTCTTTAATTTTGTTAATATGTATATATATATATATATATATATATATACGAGTATATACTATTTAAAATATGAAAAGAGACTTTTTGAAGTTTGTTCTGTTTTACCCCAATTTCTTTATAAGCAAATACATGAGAAGAGCAAAATGCCCTAAGTAATTGTTATTAGTTTTTTGCCAGTCTGCAATGATGGCAGCACTTCTAGAGATACAAGCTTCCAGCAAAAACTACTCCCCTCTTGAGAATCCTAATTCCTTCGCTGAATCTGTTTTCTAAATCTGTATTCCCTACATTAGTCGCGGCCTTGCACAACTGTCTCAGGACCTCTTCCAGCATACGTAAATAACGGATTATTGATCCTGAAATATAAAGAAAAAGATCAGTGGGTTGATAGAATTAATTGGCAGTGAAATTTGCAGGTGTTATCCGCCGCTGATTCTTTAGCACAATTAAAATGCATAAATTAATCCTACAGTTTCATTTATAATAATTGACTTGCATACATGGTTCATTTCTGTATTTGTAAAATATATTTTAGGCAATATCGTCACCATACCATAAAATAAAATAAAATACTGCAAATAGTTTCAATGTAACAATTGAAATCTTTCATACTATGAGCTATTAGCAGATATTATGTGCTTTATTTCAAATAAATCCATTTCAAATGGAATTAAAAAAGTATTTCTTATATTGCATTTTAAATATTTTTTGTGACAATCAAAAAAATATACAGGGTTCTTGTAGCACACACACGCTACTTTCAAACTGGCGGGCCTAGTAGGACCGCCTCGCTGGCCGTTCACCCGTAGATCCCAGTTGGCTTCCCGGTCGTAAGTCGGGAAACCGCCCTCCCAGACAGCACACTATCGACTATTAGTATGCCGTCGGAAGGTGGGAGCCTCGCCAAGTCAACCTCGCTGGTTCTGAAAAGAACCACACACCCCGTCCGGGCAGCGTAGCAAGGCGAAAGCGCGCTCAGGTAATAGCTAACGATCTATTGGCCCGGATAAGGGCCTCACACTCCGTCCGAGTAGAATAATAGATCGCAGTATTACCGGAGCTTGGTGAGAATCCCGGGATGACGTCAGCGAAGGGGAAGGCGCGGCGGAGAGAAATAAAACACGTGTTCTCACGACAGAGCATTAGCTCAGACTGCCTGTATATTTCAAAATGACACATATATATACCCTTAGCCTATACGCGCGCGCCGCCGCAGTGCGCATGGCCGATTTGGGAGTGGGGGTCGGATGCCGCTTGGCCCCGCCCCCATCCCAAAGCCGAGCGTTTCGCAGTATAGTCGGCCGCCGCGCGCGCATGCATTATTTGGCCCCGAAAAGGGCCGCCAAACAATACATTACATTACAATAATAACACAATAAAGTAATAAATCCTAAACTACTGCCGCGTCCCATACACTCCCCCCGTGCAGCTTGGCTGTACTGAAGAGCTTCCGGGACGCGGTCTTCCTCACGAACGTCGTCTTTTTCATGGTCCGTTCGCCGCCCCCAAAAGGAAATGGTTGGGGGTCAGCGGCGCCTCGTCCTCAGCCGACGTCGCCACATGCGTCAGGGGGTGGTTGTTGACCGTGTACTCCGCCTCGGCGAGTAGCGTCAACAACGTCTCTTCTCGGGGCTGCCTTTCCTTGAGCGTGGCGTGGAGAGCTCGCTTTATGGAGCGCACACTAGCCTCTCCCACGCTCCCCCCATGTGGGGCGATGATGGCGGTATGAATCGCCACTCCACACCGCGTGTGGTTAGCTCTGCCAGCAGCCTGGGGTCCTCTTGCAGGTACTTCACTGCGTCCTGCATCTCTCGGTCGGCGCCTCGGAAGTTAGTTGCATTGTCCGAGTACATGAAGTGGGGACATCCTCTTCTCGCGGCCATCCTCCGGATGGCCATCACTGCAGAGTCCGTATCTAGGGACGACGCGAGCTCGATGTGCACAGCGCGCGTCGTCATGCAGGTGAACAGCGCCCCATAGCGCTTTTCCTTCCTTCGGCCGATCGTCGTCATGATGGGGCCAAAGAAATCCAGCCCACAATGGGTGAATGGAGCCTGCCTGTAGGCCACTCTGGCTGGGGGAAGCTGGCCCATCAACGGGGGCCTCGGCCGGCTGCGCGCCATCTGACAGGGCACGCACTCCCGACTTAGCTTCCTCACGGCTCCCCTGAGCCTGAGTATGTGAAAGCGGGCGCGGGCATCAGCAACAGTCCGCTCCGCTCCCGGGTGGCCTCCTTTCGTGTGTACGTGCTGCAACCACAGCCGCACGTACGGGCAGTCTCCGTCCAATACAGGTGGGGCGTAACTTTGCCCCGCAAAGGTCTGCGCGGCGCGCAGTCGGGTCGCCATGCATACAAGCCCGTCCTCTTGGAGGAAGGGCGTCGTCTCATGCAGGCGGCTGCTCGGGGGGAATCGGTTTCCTATTCCGCAGCAGCTCAATATCTTGGCTGAACGCCCTCGTCTGCGAGCGTCTCAGCCACAGCAGCTCGGCCGCCCGGGTCTCGGCGGCGTGGAGCTCAAACCCTCCGCCGGGTGATGTAGGTAAGGCGATGCGGCGGCAGCGTGCTATGAACCGTAGCACCCATGCTGTCGCCCGGACGAGCCTCGTCCAGGAGGGAGAATCGTTCTATATCGCGGGGAGCGATTCCTCCGCTCGCACATGGCCCATGTACTGCCTCGGGGGCTTCTCTTCCATCAGCTCGGGGTCGGGTCGTCGGAGGGCCTTTTCCACCGGCCACTCCGATTCGTCCAGCAGGAGAAAGCGTGGTCCGCTTAACCACAATCCGGCAGTCGTCAAGTCTGGAGGCTCCTTGTCGCGGGTTCCCAGATCCGCCGGGTTCTGTTTGGGGGGGACCCACCTCCAGTCTTCAATCCGCGTGAGGTCATCTATCTCACCCAGCCGGTTCGCGACGAACGTGGAATATTTTAGCGAGTCGTTCCTTAACCAGCATAGAACCGTGCTGGAGTCCGTCCAAAATATTGTCTTCACGACATTCGCGCTCGTTTCTTTCTTCACGGTGGCTGCCATTCGCGCTGCCATCAGTGCAGCTTGCAACTCCAATCGGGGAACGGAGAGTGGCTTCAGCGGCGCCACCTTGCATTTGGCCATCACAAACGTGGCCGAGTCCGTACCCACGAAGTATGCCACCGTACAACATGCCTGTTCCGACGCGTCGCAAAACAGGTGAAGTGACACGTTCTCACTTTTCTTCTTCAGGGAACACCGCGGTATCACACAACCGTGGGTCCTCATTAGCGCGCACCAATCGCGCCATCTCTTGGCGTGCTCCGGCAGTAGTGGCTGGTCCCAACCGGTTTTGGACCGCCATACCTCTTGGAGCAGGATCTTCGACCGCACGGTCAGGCAGGCGATAAATCCCAACGGGTCAAACACACTCATCGCCGCACTCAGCATCTCTCGCTTCGTGGGTTCTTCTGGCACCACTGCACAAGTCTCCGTCCCGTGCCTGTAGACGAAGCTGTCATCCCTGGGGTCCCACACGATTCCCAGGACGCGTTCCGTGGCCGGCTCCTGCCCGATGACTACCGCGGCGCCGGCGCGGTCCTCCAGTCTGACGTCTCTCAGCACTGAAGATTGGTTTGAGGCCCACCCGGTCAAATGGAATCCTCCTCTCGCTAGTACGAGGCTCACCTCTCGCACCAGCGCTTCGGCTGCCTCCTCGTTCTCGGCGGCGCACAGTGTGAGAAACGGCCCATCTAGCGGTACTAAATTAATAACTCCCTAACTATACTTATGTGCACTACGTGTTATATATCATTTCAAAGGTAATAAAAGCCGAAATCAGAATATAAAATAATTTTATTGAAATGTTTCAATATGTGTCATTAAAACGCAAAAACATTATCAATCGAATCTTCAAATGTACTTAGTCGTTTTTAACAAAAAATAATTATTCAACTTAGTAAAAAAATACATTAAACATAAACATAGGTGATATATTTTAAGTAGATCTATGTAAACAATATTATATATAGCATGATATAAATATACAAACAGCATTTTTTTAGAGAGGATAATACAAATAACAAAACATTGAAAACTTAAGGACAAAATAGCAAAAATAAAGCCGAAGAGCTTAGACCCAGATATTAATAATACGTAAATGAAAATTATGTTTAGATATTACTATTATGAGTCACTCCGTCAGTACTTTTGCTCGTTGACGGATACTCGATACTGTTTTGTAGTTAGTTTTTCATCAACCATCATCGAAAGTGCTTGTTCTGGTGACATTATTTCCGGACGATTGAGAAGCAATTTTTTTCCTTTTTTAATAACGGTGGCTCGACGAGGTGATGCTGATGATAATTCTTTGATAATGTTGGCAGCATCTCTCTTTCCAGAGGATCTTAGAGACATTTCAGCTAATACTGCGATTTCTTGAGAACTTTTAGATGCGACCAATGATTTTAATTTTCTTTTTTTCACTCTTTCACTGGTTTCTTCAAAACTTTTTGGTGGACGTCCTTTCCTAGTGGTAGTATTATGATCCAGTTGATCAGCAGATGAAACACCACTTAGAATGTGCTTTGGCAAAGTAACTGGCGCATTGAGCCATTTTGAATAACTTTTAAAAAATCTACTCATAGTTCTTTTACTTTTTTGCCAACGAATATTAAATTGGCAAGATAAAGCACTCACAAAAGTATTTAAATGTCTCTTCGTAGTTTTATTAGACGACGACAAACCACAAAAGTTGATTATATGAGCACAAATAATTTGTGTTCGCGATGTTACATCGTTATCATGCCAAAGCGTAAACAATTGACTCCGAATTAATGTTCGCCTGCCGACTGAAAAGCGAAAAAAAATGTTAAGGTGGGGCAGATATGGGCAGATAAAAATTACAGGCCTACATAGATAAATAATCAATATACAATAAAGGGATACTCTTACACTTTATACATGCTTAGATTTTTTCAAAAGTCTAATATAATTTAACAAACGTGTTTTAAAAAAAGTTGAAATTTGTAATTTTGTTTTAATTTTATTAACAGCAA
Organism: Micrasema minimum; assembly: GCA_022494985.1. NCBI lineage: Eukaryota > Metazoa > Arthropoda > Insecta > Trichoptera > Brachycentridae > Micrasema > Micrasema minimum. The sequence goes on from JAGVSP010003925.1 coordinate 59,588, forward strand.
ATCAAATAAATATTGCATTATTAAAATACCAATAAAATATATTATATACCTGGTTCTGTAGACTCCATAACTTGTTATCGTAAAAATATTCACTACAACGCATAAAACAACCACTTAAACGCAAGGATCAAATCCAACTAAAAGCTCTAAGCGTGCGTCATTTCAGCTTTACCGTAGTTTGCGACGTCGCCAAACTCATGCAAGAATTTTAAAAAAATTAAACAACCTCGTTTCGTAAAGATTGATTAATTATTATAATTTTAAACGTAGATTGAGTGCGGAATAATGATATTCATTTTTTTACTTTCGTACCGCTAGATTATCTGATTCTTATTCTGTGCGGCGTCCAGGTAGTCGTCCATATACATCCTGGACTGGATCGCCGCCGCCGCCTTCGGAAACTCTCGCGCATTCGCTAGCGCGACCGAGTTGCGCACATACTGTGCGCTGCTTGGGGAACATCTCACCCCAAACATCATCGAAGTGTAGACGTAGGTAGCCGGTTCTTCACTGGGGTCCTCTCGCCATAGGTAGCGCTGGGCGTGTTGATCATCGTCCACGATCTTTATCCTCAGAAACATCTCCTTGATGTCCGCAGCCACAGCCACCTTTCCTTCGCGGAACCGCATCAGGTTCCCAAGCAGCGAAGAGAGTAGGTCAGGTCCCGTTAACAGATGGTCGTTGAGGGATGTCCGCCGATACTGGGCGGGCCGCATCAAACACGACCCTGATTTTGCCGGGCTTGTTGGGGCTCCGCACGGCAAAATGCGGCAGGGTACCATGTCCGGGGATGGTAGGTGCCGGCTTCTTCACAGGTTAGCCTCCGGGCGTAAACCCTTCTCTAGGTAGTCGCGCATTCTATCCGCGTAGGCTTCGGCCAGCCGCGGATCTTTTCTTAGCGACCGTTCCAATGAACGCAAGCGGTCAAGGGCGCCTTGATGATTATTGGGCAGCATGTCATCATCCTTGGCCCATAGAAGACCCGTCTCCCAGCGACCCGACGGCAGTTGCCTGGTGATGCTGCGGAGAAGTTCCACTGCGCGCGTGTCCACAGCGCGCGTTCTCTCGCCGGTGGATATCCCCAATGAATCCACCGCAAAATTCTCTCTTACGAGATTTTTCCAAATCTCGGTCTCGGGTGTCGCACGGTGTCTTGTAATCCGGATGTACTGGTCCGCCGTACGTCACCCGGGCCTAGTGCCGTCACCACGGTGAGACGGCCGTCTTCTTGTAGCACCGGCGCCCCAGTCGGCGCCATCAGGGTGGCGTGGTCCAGGCCGATCAGCATTCTCGGCCTGACACTACGGCCTGGCGCACTAGGTCCGCGTTCACTCTGGCGCGGCAAGTTCATCTCAGCTATCGTCTGCACCCGCACTTTGAACTGACTATCACTGGTTATCAAAGTCACTGATACGCACTGCGAGCGGATGGTGTTCGGACATCCGCTCGCCCCGGTGATTGTCATATCGGCGCACTTCCCGGTTGCACCGACGGCGTCGGCCACTTCTTGTTCTAAAAATGTCACCGACGAGCCCTCGTCCAGTAGGGCGTGAATGTTTACTTGCCCGCGAGGCCCTTTCACTGTGACCGGCACTATCTTGAACGCGATCGGAGTTCTGTCCTTCACTAAAAACACTTGGCCGTCTTGAACACTCTGCGGGTTGATGGGTTCCGCGTGCAGTAGCTGGTTGTGGGGTTTGCGACACACGTTGCACTTTTCGGAGCACGCGGACGATCGGTGTCCCGCCTCCAGGCAAGAAAAGCACACTCGGGTTGTCTTCAGGAAACGCCACCTGTCCTCTACGCTCCTGCGTAGGAATCCATCACACTGCGCGAGTTTGTGCCCGTTCAAGTCGCAGAGTGGGCACCTCCGCTCTTGAGTCACTAGCACATGTCTGTCCTGCGCACGCTGCTTGTCCCGGCGGGCCGGTTCTTGTTTCCTAGCCGCTCCTGCGGCGGCGGGCGTTTGGCGCTGCACTTTATTGCCCCCGGATATGGGCACCATCCGAGTCATCTCGCTTAGGAAGTCGGCGAGCGCGTAGATATTAACTCTCTTGGGGCCCCCCACTCGGTACCGGAACCAGTCCCACTGAAGCCATGACGGCAGCTTGTCAACCAGCTCCGTCAGCAGCTTTGGGTTTGCCAGGTAGTAGCCGTCAAGTCCCTCCACGGTGGTGATCACGTTCCTCACCGCGACCGCGAAGTCCAGAACGTCCTCTATTGGCGGGTTGACGGGTAGCCGCGGCAGCCGGTGAATGCCCTCCAGGGCGCCGGCGATAATGGACTCCGGGTTGCCAAAGGTTTCCTCTAGCGCCTCCATTATCTTCTTGACGTTGTAGGGGTGAATCAACAGCCCCAATACGAGCTTCTCCGCGCGTCCTCCCAAGGGCGCGCCTCAGCCTTCCGATGTTGTCTGCGTCCCCGAGGCCCCCATCTCTCCGTGGCCTCGTCGAATGAAGCTTTAAAGGACTGCCACTCTGTTGACACTCCCGTAAACTTCGGCAACTCCGGTGGCGCCCCCGAGCATCGAGGCGCCTGCTGAGACGCGGCGGGCGTCGCGTTCGGCCTGTCCGTCCACTCGCGCGCCGCGTAACGGCCATCCTGTGCCGCTGGCGCGCGCGAGTCTTCCGGCCTCGCGGGATGCGTCGGTGTAACTCTCCCTCCATGGTGAGGGAAACCGCCGCTAGCCGGGATGTTCAATGGCGCTCCCTGCGGCGCTCTGACGTCAGCTCTCCCCTGTGGAGGGCTGCGGTGTCGACGGGGCCACGATCTGCGTAGCCACCCGTCGACTCATACCATGGCGCCTCTCTGCGGCGCGTTTTCTTCAACCAACTCACCCCTCTGGTGAGCTGCGGGTCCGACTGGGCTCCTCCATATGTCCCAGCCAGGTGCCGAGCCGCGATAGTCCCCGCGGCCCAACGTAGGAGCCTGCCCCGCGCCAGCCATTCCGAGGCCGGGGTGCGACACGGCGGGCTCGCCATAGTTACGAGCTGCGGCCGTGCTGGCAGGCTCGATTGGGGGGCCTCCAGGCGTCCCAATCCCGTGATGACTGCGTCCGTCTGGCCGTACTACCTCGCGGCCCGGGCTGCAGTCCGTAGGTGTCCTCGCACCGCGTGTCCACTTCGTGGCTCCTCTGCGGCTGCGATTCTACAGGAATCCTCGTCTCGGCCTCATGTTCTCGCTCACGGAACTGCCCACTGGATTCCCGGAGTCTGGCGATCATGTCTTCCATCTCCGCTATCTGCCTGTCGGTGGCGGCCTGGTGCTCCAGCATCTCCTTGTATTTGGCCGATGCTGTGAAGGCGTCATCCGATGAGCTGGACTGGCGATCCTCTTCCTGGCGTCGTTCTTCGTCGTCCATGTCGCGGCGCGACCCCGATCGTAACGAGATCGGAGACCTGTCCAACGGCATGTTCACTGTTCACTACGTGTAACGATCCACGACTCGATAGGACCAAAATGTAGCACACACACGCTACTTTACTGGCGGACCTAGTAGGACCGCCTCGCTGGCCGTTCACCCGTAGATCCCAGTTGGCTTCCCGGTCGTAAGTCGGGAAACCGCCCTCCCAGACAGCACACTATCGACTATTAGTATGCCGTCGGAAGGTGGGAGCCTCGCCAAGTCAACCTTACTGGTTCTGAAAAGAACCACACACCCCGTCCGGGCAGCGTAGCAAGGCGAAAGCGCGCTCTGGTAATAGCTAACGATCTATTGGCCCGGATAAGGGCCTCACACTCCGCCGAGTAGAATAATAGATCGCAGTATTACCGGAGCTTGGTGAGAATCCCGGGATGACGTCAGCGAAGGGGAAGGCGCGGCGGAGAGAAATAAAACACGTGTTCTCACGACAGAGCATTAGCTCAGACTGCCTGTATATTTCAAAATGACACATATATATACCCTTAGCCTATACGCGCGCGCCGCCGCAGTGCGCATGGCCGATTTGGGAGTGGGGGTCGGGTGCCGCTTGGCCCCGCCCCCATCCCAAAGCCGAGCGTTTCGCAGTATAGTCGGCCGCCGCGCGCGCATGCATTATTTGGCCCCGAAAAGGGCCGCCAAACAATACATTACATTGCAATAATAACACAATAAAGTAATAAATCCCTAAACTACTGCCGCGTCCCATACAGTTCTCACTAAAATTACTTCAAATGCATTATATCGAAATGGATGATTAAGGAGATGATATTATATGTAATGTAATAAGAATACAGTGAAATTTAAACGAATTTTTGTCACAAAATGGAAAAATTTGACATCTTATTTCATTCAGTTTAGGCATATTTTATTTCCCCCGCACTTACCTAACCGAGCATGGTTTTTACATTACTTGTACTAGTATGTATGTAAGCATGTCAAAATAGATGTACACAGTAATGTCAGGACGATGCCCTGAACCCCGCTTAGAATGTATGTAAGCTTGAGTAAGTAGTATAAAATTATCTAATACCACAAAATTCATCGATATGAATTCTCCATTTTTAAAAAATATGCCTAAAGCTCAGAGAGGAGTTGTCACAAAATTCTGAAATACGGTTTTATTGGTTATTTATCATCTCCTCAACCACACTTTACAGAATCAAACTAATCTTTGAACTGTAATCTATAATATTATTAGCGTAAAAATGATAGTAGTGTACATCAGTGATGCCTGCCGAAAAAATAAATCTCGTAATCGTTAATGATCAAACAACCCGTTAATATGCTACTGAAATCATTTAAAAATAAATTTAAAAGTCATATAAGTAATCTATAATATTATTAGCGTAAAAAATGATAGTAGTGTACATCAGTGATGCCTGCCGAAAAAATAAATCTCGTAATTGTTAATGATCAAACAACCCGTTAATATGCTACTGAAATCATTTAAAATAAATTTAAAAGTATACTACTAGTCTAATGAAATAAATGATAAGTGACATACCTTCATATATTTTAGTCATTTTACAAATATCCAGAAATGAAGAACCACGACACCACGCTAAAACCAACTTGTAGAGATGTAATTCGAAACATTTTTCAGTATAATCATCTTTAGATACTATTAATTTTGATTCCACTGCAACATCACCAATAACAGATGCAATTGCCTAAAACAAATCATATGCATATTAAAAACACCAACAGACAGAAAAATAAAAAAGAATACATAGTGAGTTTAAAGTGGTAAAATGAGAAATTTATGGTAATATTCACAAATGTGTATCCATGAGATTTTTTACGAGTAAGTCAAGTAAGGGTATACTGAAGTGCCATTAAATTAAATAGAGCAAGATAAATAAACTAGTAATACCTGTGCTGAAACGAGAGCTTTTCGAATTCGCACATCAAAATCCTCATCTTCAAAATTGGTTAATTCTTTACTAATAAAACAACTGAGGAGAGCCACACAGTATTCAACGGGGAGATCAGTAAACAGGCCACTAAATATCATTTCTGTCAACAGTAGTTCATCCACACTAAAATAAAGTTGTACAATTGGGTTCTTTCAGATTTTCTATTTTTTATTTCAAAAAATTGATTGAAGAATTACAATATCAAGGGAATTTTTTTTTAACTTTTATGATGTCATATGAATTTTCTAGCGCGGTTTGAAATAGCGCTTTTTCAAATCGCTCGCAAAATCCTCCATTTGGCGCGCATGCGGTGTGACGTCACATCAATATGGGCGCTGACTTCGTAATGAATTTCCCGCCTTTTATAATGGACGGGTATGACGTCATTAGCCATTAACGGGCGTTAAAAGTCACTCGTAATTTCGTGTTTTTAAAACAAAAATTTATAAATGAAAACATTTTTGATCATTGTGTTTTATATCGTTGGAATTGTAAAAATATACTTGAAATATTTTTAACGTTTTCAAGGATATTCATGCTATCGGGAACAACCCAATTGTATTTGGGGAATGGAAGAAGCATACCTCGTTGGCTCTCTAGATCGGGCACACTGGTGCCTATTGCCTATATGAGAGACCGCCAAATTACTATGAATTTTTCATTGAAAGGAATATAAATAAATTTGAGGAATGTTTTACAAGACACGTTATTCAATAAAATCATCATTTTTCAGGACAGTTTTTATGAATTGCGACAAATGCATTTAAAATTTTGTATCATAATATTTTTGGATATTTCATAATTTGATAATTGTGACCCTGTTTGAATTTGTAAAAATTGATCCCTAATATCCTAATAAATATTACGATATTTCAATTTATACTATAAAACAGAAATCATGTTATTTCCATACAAGTTAGTCCATGACAAGATCTCCTCCGGAACGGTAAGTCGTAGCGACTTGAATTTGGATATGTCATACAAGATTACTTTTTCTAAGTCAACAGCGCTATTCTTAATTTTGAATTTTCCCTGCTTTGTTCCGTGATAGCAACTTTTTTCATAACTGAAAGTCATCGAGATGTATAATTTAGACGCTGGACTCATGCCACAGAAGTTCCAGGATGGATGCCACAGAAGTTCCAGGTTCGATTCCGAGTTAGATCCCAAAATTTTACAGTGATTTTTCTCAAGCTTGAGTGTTTTGTTCTGTGATTTTTATATCATAAATATTCTTTGGACCCACAGAAATGGCCAACCAATTTACAGGTGTTATTAATTTAAGATACACATTTTTCATTTGATCTATTGGAAAATTTTGTAAAGCAACCTACTTTTGAGTAGTAAATTTTCATCACATTAAATTTTTTCATCTATGCGCGGCTAAAAGAGATTCTCTTAGGATTTAAAATAGCTATGAGTGGATGGCGGTTTCGTAAATCCTTCTCAAGTTGTGGTGTTTTGTGTCATTATTTAGTTTCACATACTGAGTGAGGGAAACAGAAATGTTTAAACATGGGGTTCAGATCACGGTACTTAATTTATACTACTTACTCAAATCAACCCAGACAAAGCTGGATAAAAAAAATATAGGAAAAAGTCAATACAAAAATATAAAAAATTAAAGCTCTCTTACCAATTAAGTTCACAAGCTACTCTTCCCTTCATGTTTATAACCTCCATTTCGTTGCAGAAAGTTAACTTTGTAAGTACACTCTTCCGGCATTGCAATTCATCCATTTTAAGTAAACTGTTAAGTTTTACCATTTCTTCTTTTATTTCATTTATTTCTTTATCTAGAGCAATTTTCTGATTGCAATAATGAAGTGATTTTTTATTTTTAGTGCCATGATATGGATGTTTTACCAACCTAAAAAAATGAATTTGAAAAATCACTAAAGATCGACATATTTAGGATGAATCATAATGGTGGCTTTTACATGAACTAAAATGCATTACTGAATAATATTGACAAAAATAGACACCAAAGTCAAAGTTATTAAGTAACCATGACACCATTCCTCCGAAGGGGTAGCAAGAAAGGGTTGAATGCCGCACTGCTCTATCCTGGCATACGGCCCTCACTTCTTCCACCTTCTAAATGAAATTATACAGTCACTTATGACTTTTAACTACAGAATCTCATCATAAATAAATAAAATGGTTAAAGTATTAGGGTTTATTACCGTAATATACTTACATATTCTCTAAATAATTTATCTTTTCTAGGGTACCTATCACATCTAGTCTGTCAATTCCCATATCATTTACAGGATGAAGTAATGGCAGTCCTTGTGGATAAATGGTTTTTAATTTATGTAGTGCAGTAAAAAAGCTCTTGGTTCTGTCTTTCTTATTGTTGCCGTGTAAAGTTATTTTTTCAGAGCTTATTTGCACAATACACATGTGGTCGACAGTAACAATTGTTACACGACTTTTCTGAAATATAATGAAAATAGAAAATACATATTTAAGGATGCCTTAAGTAGCGCTGTTTATTTTGTTTACAATGGATAGGGATTATGATATTAAAAAATCTTTATTTGAAGTGATACCTACTAAATTTAAGAACCAACTGCCAGAAGGGTCTGGCCATATATTTTGTAAATGAAATTTGTCACGACCTCAGGATGACGTCAGTCACACACGAAAAAATGACAAGTAAAATTAAAGTAAATATTTCACTGCCTGAATGCAGAACTAGTTTAAGTGCGAGTTAAGAATGAAGAAATTTCAACTGAAGCAAACTTATTTTGGTAAAAAAATGTCCCATCTCAAATTAAAGAAACATTGAAAATATATATTTTTTAAAACATGTCATCTGTCCTATACATTAGTATGGGAAATAAAATCTTTACATTGGCCCTGTGAAAAGTTGTACTTACTTAGGCAAGATTTGCATTCGGGTGACAATTTATTTTAAAATAATGTAATTTTTTCTAATTTGAGGGCATATTGTAAAACACAATTGATTTAGGTACATAAATGTGTAAAAATATCACAAAAAAGAAAGAGAATACTTTTTCACATTAAACAAAATTAAGGATGAATAATAGATAAAATTCAAAACCTTTGATCACAATATTTTTTATTTTATGATGTCGACACAATATTTTGATGTTGTTTTGATGTTATGAAAAATTTGTTCATTTTTAAAAGTTTACGATTAAAAAAAATGTCAAAAACGCATGTGACCTCATGAGCAAAATTATAATGTATATTTCAATTATTTAAAAAATGTACATATATAGTAATAAATATTAGTATTAATTTACATTTATTATGTTAACATAAATACTCTCCCTTATCCGCAGCCAATCGTGCATAGGGCGCTGCATTGGTACACCAAGTGCAGTGAATCTTAATAATTTGTTACATGAAGGCAAGATGATCAGTCTCACGCTTCAGCATAAATATAAAAGAATATTTTTTTTTTTTAAAGTAAAATTATTTGCCCAGCAGATTTTTGTAAAAAATAAAATAAGAGACGATTTCAGGAATGGACACAAACATGCTATTCTTATACAAACGCTAAATTCGGTTTCCGTAAATTTGTATAAAAAAGCAAGTGCAATCTAATTATACATATGGTGAATAAAGTATTCATTCACAAGGAAATATGTTATTTTATTATTTTAATACTGGAAATCTGGGTTTACATACGAAGGTCACAAAATAACAATAATTTACATACATATTTTTACAGCCAGAGCCATAATTGAAGTTTAACATTTAAAATATTACACTTTAGTCAATTAAATTTCTCGTATTGAACTTGAGTTAGCAACAAAGATTACAGGATTTAAATGCGTAAATGGTCAATAAATAAATTTCAGCGAATAAGAAAAAGGAGCACAGGTAAATTAATTATCCACAAAGTGAGTAATATCTGAGGAGAAAAAAACAAGAATCAGGACTAAAATTGCAAAGAAGAAATTTTAAGTTAAAAAATAAATTATTATGGTACCCTTTTTACAAGTTCAATATTTTCTTGTGACAAAAAAAATTAATAATATTGTTACGGTACATTACCTTTCTGCTGAAAGCAGGTTTTAGGAATACACTTTCAGATTTCCCGCAAACATGTATCATCATTCGAATATTGATCTTAGTGCCGTATTTAGAAGTACGGTGATCAGCATCCACTATTATGCCCCAATCATACTCATCTTCCTCCAGTTTTATCTACAAGGGTAGAATGTGGTTAACATCGTAAATAACTAACATCGTAAATATATTTCAATAAAAACTTATTAACATTATTTTTATCAATTCAATTTCTTCACACCATTTTCAAAAATAATATCGTCACTTAGCTAACAACACCGCACAAGTCATTTAGTTCATATTACAAGACAGTGAATAAACTTATTTTTTTATTGAATTCAAGATAAATTTAGACTAGTTTTAATGAGTGAATTTTTATGGAAAAGGTATTTTATTTCACAACATTTAAATCTCGTTGATAGATCAACCTTAAGCAAAAAATATCTATCCAATAACATTAAAAAGTGAAAAATGTTCATTTTCGACTTTCGCAGTGTTGTTTGCTAAGTGACGATATGGATAACTTCGGTCACTAAGGAAGAATAAAATAACACACAATTATTGAATTGTATGTTTTCCATATTGGAATTAAAGTTTAAGGGATTGTATATCAGTCATAGATTGACCGAGTGATAAATTAGTATGATTGACAGATGATTGTGAATTTTGTTTTATTTCACTGCCACAGAAGATATATAATTGAACAGGCCTGTTATTGCTCATTAGAAACATAGATGAGTATTACCTTGACCAATCTACCACTGTGCAGGAAAGGCAGAATGTAATGCGGCTCCAAAACATGCACTTTTATTTCTTCATGTAAACCCTCCAATTGTATAACAAGATTGTTATATGAAACAACAACATCTTCATTTTGTATGTGCACTCTGGAGTATTTTAATTGTTTTGCTTTCAAAACTGTGAAACAAAAAATTGTTTTGAGTTTATTTTATAAATCATTTTGGTTAGTTTTTTTTTCCATATTTCATGTGTTCTAGTGTATGTAAATATCTGTAAAAAAATTGCCACAACACATGCCTATGTGTACAGTCCGAGTAGTATAAGACTACATTTATAATTTTTATTTATACTTTAATAAAATGGCATGATGGTTACTCTTTTAGTTATTGGAGACAAAAAAATTAACATAGATAAAGTTTTTTTTTAAATACGTTCCAACTACGGCCTTATTTATTTACATTTCTAAATTTAATTATACTGAAATTTTTTATTTTAAAATTATAAGTAAGTACATACTTTTGTTCATTTCTAGTAACTTTGCTCTGGTCTGAAACACCAGGAAACTCTTTTCGATCATATATTCAGGGTTGATTTCCTCCTGCCTCATAAGGTTTAGTATCATGTTGTAGGTGAGGTGGAATGCAGAGATTAGTGGATCTGTTGTTCCCATCATCACCTGCATCAACAACTTGGAGGATATCCTTTCATCTATCATGACAACAACTAAACCGTTGGCATCCAGACCTCGTCGTCCTGCCCTTCCAGACATTTGAACATATTCTCCAGAACTGACCTAAGAAGAACCATAATAATGACATGTTATGCTTACAATCCTTCAACAGTCATTTTTTTAAATCTTCTTGGAATCTATGAAACGAAATATACAATTCAACCAATATTGATAAAATACTTTCAACTTTGTTTTGCAACTTTACTGAACAGTTATTATGAAATATTGTTACTGAATTCAAATTTTGAGCCTGCATTTTTAAGATAAAATATTGGAAGTCCCATTATTTCTGTACAAGAAAAAACCATACTAAATTTTAAAAAATTACACCTGGTCCACAAATACTATTATTCAACATTTTGGGTGTGTATAATACTTGTACACAAATCACGAATATCCATATTCCTGAACTTTATCTCTGTAGGGATATAAAATGAAGTAAATACTATTATTGTTTTAGCTGTTCTGTTTCAATTGTACTGAACTATTGTGCGTTAGTAATAAACAATAAAAACTATTATGCAATAGTAAATAAATAAAAACTCACATTTCTGATTTTTACTCCATCAAATTTTTTGATACTTGTAAATATAACCGTTTTGGCAGGCATATTTAAACCCATGGCAAATGTCTCCGTAGCAAACAGAGCCTAAAAACGTACAAGTTAAATGAAAAAGTATATAGGTATATACATTTAAAATAATAATAATATTGAGTAGCTGAGTAAACTGCCTTGCTACTATGTACAATACTGAGATTAGAAAAGATTAAGTCTATTAATTCTGTTGGTCTTCGTTCTTGTTATTTTCCTTGGTTCAGTTTCAATTTCTCGGTCATCTTTGATAGGTAATGAGATTTATATTTAAAAAAAATTAAATAATTAATTTTCTGATATTTATATAATATAGATATGTGTAGATATGTCCGTCTCGTAGCACAGTGGTAGCGCATTTGGCTACCGTGAATGAGGTCGCGGGTTTGAATCCCGTAGGGGGTCAACATGAAATATTGATTTACATGTGATTTTCATATTAATATTTCATGCGTGATACCTTGGACTGGTACTGAAGCGTATGACTGATCATCTTACCTTCATGTAATAAAATGATCAAGATACACTGCAATTGGTGTATCGATGCAGTGCCCTATGTACCACTGGGTGCGGATGAGGGGAAGTCGTAGTAGTAGATAACTTGTATAAATTTGTTATATTTATTCAAATTATGAAGCAAAATAATATATTCTTACCTTGATAAGACCTTCTCCAAATAAAATTTCAACAGTTTCTTTGATTATAGGAAGAAGTCCACTGTGGTGGAATGCTATGCCTTTCCTTAAGAGCGGAAGGATCTTTGTGATTTGAGGCAATTCTTTTTCACTTTCACTTAATATATCTATAGCATTATTGAATACTTCATTGACTAACTTCTCTTCCGTTGCTACAAAAAACAATACATTTAAAAAATATGAATAAAGATTATTTTGGTAATTTTGATATTGAATATAAAATCCGGAAAAAAATACCTGTGTTAAAGTTTAACTTGGATAGAGCTATAGCGTACTTCTCACAATCTTTTTTTCTAAAACTGAAAATGATGAGTGGAGCTAACTGTCTCTTCATCAATACATTTACGACATTGAAGACACAATTTGATTTCACAAATGGTTTGTTTTCCTTTGGATCAATGGATTCATCGTCTGAGTCTTCAACGCTAACAGATGCCATGGCTGCATCAAATTTTTCTGAATTAATGACCCCTAAAAATATATACATCAATTTAAAAGTATATAGTAATAAGTAATAAGATAGATTCTTTTCTTTCAAGGCCTTTGTTGCCCTTGTGAGTAAGCAGTACGGAGAAATTTATTATTAAAGATACTATTTAAAGTTGATATGAAAATTAGGTAATGTAAAAATAATGGTGCAGTTTAGTTTGCTCATCTGAACAAATAATAAGCTCAAAGCTAAATTGATGTGAAAATAAGAAAAAGGAGAATATTTAAGTATCTGTAAATATTATTTGTTGGTTGTTTTTAATGGGAGTTACATTTATTTTTGACCTTGCTTATGATTTACAAGGTTTATCCATAAATATTTTATCTTTGTACCTTTTCATCAATAACCAGGTGCATTCCATCAGCATTGGAGGGAAATAGATAATGTTGTAATGGTGTTGGGCGATATTCGGTGTATATAACATGACACGGTTGCCTGTGTAGGTGACAGACCCACTCCGCAAATTGACGAGCATATGTATTTCGTCAAATATTACCCATCCAACTTCTTTGGTGACTTCTGATCCTTTGAACAGCATACTTCTTAAGATCTAAAAATTGTTGTAAAAAGAAACTTTCATATTAAACTCACAAGTCAAAAACAACTGATAAAGCTATTTATTTAACACAATTGTATTACAACTTCAAAAATTATTGTGATTATGTTGAACAAAATAATGGTGTATGAGCATAAACCGGTGATCATAAAATGAGACATTTACAATTTTAATTAAGGATGATGCAATAATTCTAAGTACAAAAATCATATAAACCAAGTGTACAAGTTTCACATACAAGCTGTCTAACCTAAAATTTTGAAGTTAAATTTATAAGCTACATTTTCCCAACTCAACCAATTACATTTATAACACATCTCGTCAATCTGAATTTACATTTGGCCATGAAGACTACCTCACTAGGTTGAGGGGAATATACAATAATATTTTGATAAATCAATTAATTTGCACAAGAGTTTAAATTTATAGTAAACATCGGACTAGCATACGGCATTTCGCCTACTTGCTCTAAACACGCGGAGAATGCCCCGAGGTCATTTGCTACAGGTGGCGTGCTCGTTCGGTATCGGCAGCTGAAGACAGGATCCGTGGAGATGAAGAATGGACTTCGATTGCTCGCATGAATTATAGTGCGCTTTCAAACAGCACTGTGGGTACTAAAAAATCAATACAGGCGAGCTTTATAGTCGTGAAGTTTGCTAGGATCACGTGGTTCTCGTTATCAGCGACGATCCAAAACCATACGCCGTTCAGCGATTTATACTCCGTATCAACGGTTAAAATATTAAGAATAATATACTCATATTCAAGGGACCAAAATGAAGGGAAGTAAGGAAGCCCTAGTGATTGGCAAGAAAAAACACAGTAATTAGGCAAGCGTGGGTGCTATGTTTATCGGAATGTTGATGCTACAATGTGGTTAAAACTTACTCGGTTCCTAGGACGGGGCTACTCAAAGATACGGCCGTCACCGGCATCGGGATTTCGCCGTGATTCTACTCACACGTCAACTAGCTGGTGTCGCGGCCATTTTTGCATAGCCACCTCGCCGTCACCGATAAAACTGTCGAGAGAGGGACAGTGTTGACACTTACAGGAAGTCGACGTGAACTCCGGGCAGGGTACCTAGTACCCTGACTCGGAATTTACAATCGTTACAAATTCCCTCAGTTGACAAAAAAAGAATAAAAAAAGAGATTTAAACGGCATTTTTTCCTTTAACTTTTGAGCCAATGCTCGACAGTGCTATTTCTAATCCACCATTGCAGCATCAAACACCACCAGACACAACCACACCACTTGCCCGTCATACCCAATACGAAAGTTTAGACAACCGGGAAACATCTGAAAAGAGAAATATATTAGTAAGCATCCCCTTTGAAAAACTTGTGAACTTAGCGTCACAACGTGACACTGCAAAATTTGTGAGAAAGAAAACTATTTTACAAAAAACAGAAAACACTGCCAGGATGTATTTTTTTTATGAATTTATGTCTTGTTGACATTGATTTCTAAGTTTTCTACCCATGGGCATCCTGTGTTCCTTCTGTTCTTCCACTACCGAATATTGTTGCTATATTATGGTTCATTTCTGTTATGGAGTTCTAATTTTTATGATAAGGTTTGGTTCCCTCGATGGTTTTATTACCAGGACCCTACTTCTCACAATTAGTTGGACGAATGAGACAACTTTCTAGCGCTTATAATCATTTAAGTTTTTTATTTTTATATACCAACAGAAGTTTCGTCCTTTCTTATTGGCCTCAAACAGTGCACCATTACACATATGATTTACCCCGGTACGAGGTATATTCACATATCATTATAATTGAGAAATTTCACCTAATCAATCTTACGCCTTCATTGCTCTAATGTCTAATGTTCAAGCTTTAAGCATGTAAATTAGAATTTCCCAAGACTGCAAGTATGACGTAAGGCAGCCCATATTTCGCGATTCGCGCTACGTTACCACATACTCCCAGTTTTCTAGAAATCATCGTCATCTAGCTGACGTCGATTACGTTAATTTTAACAAGGAATACGTCTCATCCCCCTTCGGTGTTATTCTTTCCGCCTCGAAGGATACATAAACCTCACACTCGCACGGGTTAAAAAAACTCTTACTATTGCAGGTACTGTCTAGCACATCGTCCTATTCTTAATTATTGCCACTCCGACATATTCCACATCTCACATAACCAATCTAACCATATCAAAACATCACGGCCAAGCAGATTTCTATGGATGTATCAGACTCTGATTTCTCTTCAAACAGCAACACTGTAAACCACCTATGGCGAATTATCCCCTGTAATACTGCGCCCTTCGTTACATTGCCATAGGCAACATTCTTTCTACACATGGTATTGCTTAGGGGTTCGACCTCTAGCATAATGTTAAATACCGGCTTCTTTTTCGAAAATTGCATCAGCAGCGGAAACTGTTCGAAAATTACCCTCCCTGCCCTACTTAGTTATCCTAGATTGACACTATTTCTTGCTTCATTACCGTGTTGTTACATAGATGGCGCTAATGATTTTAAATTTATCTTATTTTTTTACATTTTAGCAAAACATTATTTTTATTCCTAGCAATCAGATACGGCTAAGCATCGAAAGTTGGATCGAATTAGGAATGTCATTACTGAATCTTAATCTGCAATTCTCAAGCATATAAAATAAAAAGATATAGTAATATTTAATTTATTTAATGACATTACGCTGGCAGGTCTGTTCCCGGCTAAACAGCTCAGCTGTTTCTAAGTCTGTCTATTCGATATTTGACCCTAGTTCATGAGACTAATGTCAGCTTCTCGGAACAAACTAGACAACCAGCGTAAATTCGGTCAGACACTGCAGCGTGAAACAATGTGAATTAGCCATTAGTTTCTGCGGATGACACCTCTCCAGCGCGCCAGGGAGGAAGTGCCATGCGCGCGAATACACCATGCGTTAACAAAATACAATGCTTACCTTTTGGTAGATTACAAGATAATAAAGCAAGGAAACAGTGCTATATACCGTTTATATCACTACGTTCTTATTGACTCATAAATGTCTATCATGGTAGTTACCCTACTACTCTTTCCGCTCCAAATCTTCTATAGTGTATACTATATGGTTGAAAATTACCTTTATTGATTCTAGATTGTTACATATTAAGGGTCGCCAATTTCGCTGAAAGTTCTCGTCTGCCTCTTGATAGCGGAAAATTTTACCCTCCAAAAACTATCTGACCTTCTTTGTATCTAACTTCTTTCCTCCGCAAGATGGTGTTGTTGGGCATTCCTTTGATCATGCTCTGTGAAACAAATCTTATGTACATGGTCGTAATAAATTCGAACTAATTATGTAAACCTCTCTACATAGGTGTTGACGGCTATCGATTTTAAATCTTCCGCCTTGAGTAATTTACTTAGTCCGTATCCGTTCATGCAGTTTTAAGCCCCTTAAAAATTTGTTCTCTGCCGACAAATATAAAGAAAGGAGTATACAAACGGGTTGCAATGTTCTCCGTGGAATTTAGCGTGTTGGCCACGTGCCGGCAAATTACTGTCCCCAATTTCTATTGATCCTCCATCGACTGACATAGCCACTGCCGTGACAGCGGTTTTGTGGATATCTTTCTTCGGTGTGTTCGGGCTGGGGAGTGTAAACCTGAATTAGAGAGTAGGGTTCGGGAATGCTATATTTCTCTATGAGAGCCTTAAATTTCCTAGACGCGAACTGGACACCGTTATCTGTCGATTATACTCGAGGGTACACCATGGACTAGAAAAAGTCTCTTTCCAAAATGTTTGATTATATTCTCCGTTGTCGCCTTCTTTAACGGAATATAACCAGAGAAATTTTGTAAATACATCTTATACTGTACTTTATATAAAATTTACCGGCAGCAGTGAACGGGGAGGGGAAACTGTCATACCAGATCCATGGGAAATCCATTCACATTGGTTTTAGTGACCTGTTTTTGGGTTCTTCATTAACCCCTTGGAGCGTGCTGGCTGTGTTTTATAGGTGCTTGGCACATCTCACATTTTTCCTTTAAAACGTTTATACGTCAGAAATAAGTCTGTTCCAATAATAATATATTTGAATTTTCTTCACGGTTTTGTAGATTCCCCTTCATGGCGAGAATAGGTTCTCTGTGAGATTCAGTGGAATTTATTTGATCACGTTTAATCTTGCGGCACTACTATTATTCCGAGCATGATCTGTTGCAAAAGATTTTTCGGTTTGAATAATTTACCTGTTTAGTTATTATTTTTAATAGCGGAAATTTGGATATTAATTGGACGGCAACCGGGCACTTACCTTGTCCATCAAGTTTTTTAAAATCTAATCCTCCGTCGTCCTGGAGTGCAAAACAATGCTTGTCAATTTCAATACGTGATCACGCATCGGGGACTGCATTTAGTTTTCCTTGCGGTTGGGTTTTTTTTTTTTCAATGTCGAATGAATATTGCATCAATTTCTTGCTCCATCTCGGCTAAACGTCCGGTGGGGATTCTGATGTGAATTCTAACCACTTTATTACTAGAGTGTTCTGTAACTGGATTTGTGAAATGAAGGAGGCTTCTATATACGAACCGAAATGTCTCACCGGATTCTTATTACGCCGAGCAACCGTCCCGTTCCGTAACGGAATTATTTCGCTCACATTTCGAACAAAGTTCTACGAATACAAATGCAAACTGCGTGTTCATGTGCATTCGGTCTTTTGACCTAGAAATGATCGATTGCACTCCACTCGCGTCCCGTGTGCAAATAAAAACGGTACAGAAATATTCAGGGCTACGCAAAAAACAGGTGCTGTCATCATAGCCTCCTTGAGTTGCATAAAACAAGCTTCCGGCCTGGTCTGACCAGTATCAAAATACTACTATCTTTTCTAGTAAACAGTTAATTTTGTCAGCGGTGACGATAGCTCCGCAAAATTACTATATGACACTCCTATAATTGCTTGGCAGACCTATAAATACCACGCAAATCCCTAGCCATTCGTCGGGTCGCGGAAAATTCTCGATCGCCACGAATCTTTTCCGGATCGGATCTTAACACACTTTCGCGTCAACTATGTAACCCAAATACTTTCATTCTGATTTGCAAATATTTCGAACTTCTGTTAAATGTTATGGTTAAATAATTAGCTTCTTTCAGCTTTTCAATGACTTTACGTAACCAATCGCAGGTGCGATTCAAAAATCTCTTCGAAATTATTATCAAAATAATCCACAAAAACATGCACATTTTTATCATATTTAGGGCCGAATAAACGGTCTTCGAGCCTTTGTTGACCCGAGCCTTGTATTTTTTCAAAACCGAAAAGGTACTACCTTGAAACTGTCTAGAGTCCTCGCTGAGGCACTCGTTGCGGATGCGGTTTTTTTCCTTTTCACCACTTAAAGATGTCTCCACTCCAAACGGAATTTGCCAAAACGTACTTCGACAAGTCAATCGATATGTGATAAAGTTAGCTTCGTTTAAACTTTTGCAAAATCGTCTGACTATGACGGTAATGGTAAGATTTCACTGACCGTTTACTGCATTTAACTTCCTGGAATCTAAGCAAATATCGCACGCTATTATCTTTTTGTAGGTACTAATATAAAACCTGTATTATACACGCTGAATTCGAAAGCCTCAACGACCCCTAATTCTTACATCTTCGTATTAATTGGGCTTCTAATACTGCTTTTCGCCTTACTGTGACAGAGGGTAGTATCTCTGTTTTTATAAAATCGGAGATCCAGTGGTGACGCTCTTGTGCTCCACGAGTGTATGTGCGTCCAAAGTCCTCTCTTCTCGTTGGATATCTCTTCAAAACTCCTTCACCAATTTGTTTCAGCTGACGACGCTGCTGTTCCTCCAAGTCGTCAGGAGAGATTAAAGCTGAAACACAAAGTTTACCGTTGTTAGCACCGGACTTAAACACACATATTTTTAAACAAATAGGGAGCTCTATTTAAACTTCATCCATAAAGTCAACTCCAAGGATAATATTTACCAGGAATTCTAAATTGTGTGTCACATTTTCGACCTTAATGGGCAAGACAATCGACCCTACTACGGCTTGCTTACTCCCATTTGCCGTTGTAATGTGAGTATTCTTTGCTGTCATCGAAAATTGAGACAGTGGAGAATTTAAAACTAAGTATTCGGAAATGCAAGAAACGGACGCTCCTGAGTCGAGCAAAACCTTCAAAATTACATTGCCGAATAGAAAAATACATATATGGCCTATGATCTAAGTTATTAGCGCATACTACTGGTGCAACGTGAGCGGTCGATAAAAACAATCTTACAAAGTCCAAGTGGCGTTTCCAAACCACTGGATCGGTGAAGTCATTCTTCTTATCTTCGCTGCGCCAGCGCTTTACAAGTTTTTTGAAATTGGACCTTTGGATGGTTTAACAAGCTGGGAACAAGGACAGTTTTTAGTAAAAACTCCCCGCTTACTACACTTAAAACATACTAACTCCTTAATATTTGGGCAACTTCTAAAAGAGTGTCCGAAATTTTTACATTTTAAACAAGACATTCCACGCTCTACATTGGTGGATTTCAAATTAAGAATTTCTGCCTTAAGGGCATTTATGGCAGCTACATTCCCCGTACAACTACAGTTCTTCTTAACTTTACTACTAGTATAATTTGAATTTTATAGTTACTTCCTTATCCGCTGATACTACTCTCTCCTGTTCCTTATAAAACTCCACCTGCCGACTCATCCTCTGCAGGCTGCTTAGTGAGGTTACGTTCCCTGACGTTATCAGCGGAACATACTCGGAACGGCAATTTTTCTGGACGTGAGTCAACAGAAAGTCCTTAGTCCAGGGTATCGTAAGTTTTGAAGCCAGATGTTGGATATAGTCTACGAAATCTGCCATAGTTTCGTGCGCCTGCTGTCTGCGTGAAAGTAGCTCACGCAAGATCGCGTCTTCGTACGAATACTTTCCAAACCGTTCCAGCATCGCCTCCTTCAGTGCGGTCCAGGTTGGAACGAGTCTCTGATCGGCCAGTACCATAGCCTTGGTATACCAGAGAGAAGATCCGCAAACGATTGCAACAAAATGTCTTCAGGAATACCTCTGGTTATTCTCAAAATCTCTAAGTTTTCAATAAAATCATGTACTACCTCGGTACCATTAAAACAAATATTCAATTTTGTCAACCCTTCAAAATGAAGGCGAGGGATTTTAGACACTGGTTTCCCCTTCGGGAAATCAACGGCATCTTGTCTAATAAAAGGTGGTCCGAGATATGCGGTTGATGCAGATGGAAGAGTGGGCAGCGTAAAGTCAACGGAAGTGCCTTGGAGGCCTTCTCCGATACCATAACCGTGACTGGCTCCCATACTATTTCCATCCACTTCCCCCGACTTCTCAACTGAATTTAACTCCATTATAATTCCGAACAAAAGCCAACAGGAAAAAGTATGAATTTAAATTAAAATTGTATCAGCTTCCAAGAAGAATATAATCAAAAAAATAAAATCAAAACGGGTACAACCTGATGCAATTTGTGCGGACGCAATGTCGCTTCGATCACGGCCCTGCAGCACGCGATTCTCGAATCTTCGTTCGCCAACTGCAGAACGCCGCGAGTCTTGAATCTTCCCTGTCGCACTGCAAAATGCTGCGATCTGTATTAGAGGCGCACCGGATTATATCTGAAATGATTTATAAAAGTTTTAGACTCCCATCAAACCATTATAATAATTCCCCATTTATAAAAGTTTTCAGCTAAAAAAATTTTAAAGAATTTATGTATATCGTTAATCTCAATTTCGATTAAAACAATATGCACTAGTGTAAGTTTACACTAAATTACGAAAAACAAATTATTAGAATGAATCGACACACTTCACTCCAAATTGCAACAACACTCAAAGAAAAATTATTCGTAAAATAACATTATTTCGCAAGAGAAATAATTCAACTTCCACAAGATCTATAACTTCAAAATAAAATGTGTGATATAATTGAGTAATTGCACTAGTGGTTAACTTAGATAAGTTTCCATGCTTTATCAATTAATCACGAATATTAGAAACGATTGTAAAAAGTTAACACTCAAGACATCTGTCTTCCACGAAAGCCCAAGCTACAATAATGGCTCAAAAAATTTAACACCCAAGGTACACTCAGCTTGTATCCAAGTGAAGCTTACAACATTTGTAGCTAGCACAAAAATTACCCACATATTTCTACAAAAAAAAAATACCCACGAACAATTTCTGATAAAGAAAGTTATTCACTGGTAAATGCACAAAATTAAAATGGAACGATATCACCTGACCCTCGCAGATTTTCGAGAGAGAAAAAAATGTCCTTCCTCCATGAAATTTTCCGCGTGCCTCTGGTTCCGCTGTCTCGCCGTCGGCTCCTCCTTCCAGCTTCCTTGTAGACTGCAGCAGACTGGACCATTTCGTCGATTGGCAGGGTAAGGGAATAGGTGATGTCGAATACAAAAGATGGATACCACACGACTTAGAAAGATACCGGCGATGTATAGAGAAAAATATTTTCCCCATTTTTTCCGTTAATTTTCCCAATTTCTCCCCATTTCCACGCTCCCGACATTTGTCCCGTGTTCAATTAAAAAATATCTAATAGGGCGCCATCATAGAGAATTCTATATGAGGGTTGCTTCGCTCCACGATTTTGGGCGTCATTTGTGATGAAGAAGATTCTGGTCCTCCATATTGAACCAGAATCCCCGTCATCGCTTCACCAACTAGCTCAGAAGTTAACAAGAAATCTCTATGAAATATTTTATTTTAAAAGAATTTATCAAAACGAATCTAATGAATTAAAGCAAGAGAACACATTGCCAAACATACGGGACGCGGACCTGGGAAGAAATAAAAGAAATAGGAATTTCAATATAACAGTTTAATTAAGGATGATGCAATAATTCTAAGTACAAAAATCATATAAAACCAAGTGTACAGTTTCACATACAAGCTGTCTAACCTAAAAATTTTGAAGTTAAATTTATAAGCTACATTTTCCACACCTCAACCAATTACATTAATAACACAATCTAGTCAATCTGAATTTACATTTGGCCCATGAAGACTACCTCACTAGGTTGAGGGGAATATACAATAATAATTTGATAAATCAATTAATTTGCACAAGAGTTAAAATTATAGAAAACATCGACTAGCATACGGCAATCTCGCCCTACTGCTCTAAACACGCGGAGAATGCCCCGAGGTCAATTTGCATACAGGTGGCGTGCTCGACGGTCTCGGCAGCTGAAGACAGGATCCGTGGAGATGAAGAATGGACTTCGATTGCTCGATGAATATAGTGCGCTTTCAAACAGCACGTGGGTACAAAAAATATAACGGGCAGCTTTATAAGTCGTGAAGTTTGCTAGGATCACGTGGTTCTCGCTATCAGCGACGATCCAAACCATACGCGTCCAGCGATTTATACTCCGTATCAACGGATAAAATATTAAGAATAATACTATATTCAAGGGACCAAAATGAAGGGAAGTAAGGAGCCCCTAGTGATTGGAAGAAAAACACAGTAATTAGGCAAGCCGTGGGTGCTATGTTCGGAATGTCTGATGCTACAAGTGGTTAAAACTTACGGTTCCCTAGGACCGGGCTCCTCACAGATACGGCGTCACCGGCATCCGGGATTTCGCCGTGATTCTACAACACGTCAACTAGCTGGTGTCGGCGGCCATTTTTGCATAGCCAACCTCGCCGTCACCGATAAAACTGTCGAGAGGGACAGTGTGTTGCCACTTCAGGAAGTCGACGTGAATTGTACCTCTGTTGTCATAATTAAACAAGAAGCCATCGGATCAATGGTCACATCTCCAGTCATCAAACCGACATCTTTAAATTCCTCCAATATTTCTCTGTACTTTTGATTAGAGAGAGCCTTTATAGGTGTTGTATATATGACTCGTTGTTTATTTTTCAGAGCAAGTGCAATAGCATATCTGTAATAAAATTAACAGTTGTAACAAAAACATTCTTTCTCCAAATTAACACATAAATTATTATCCCTTCCATTGTTTCATTAAATTGAAATGACTTTTCTGGCGTTTCAATGATTGATTATTATCGAAAACTCAAATGTTAAAATTCTTTGTTATTCTAACTGTTCTTTTTCCTAAATTAATGATTCATAGGCCACTGCATTTTCAGGTCATGAGCCCTGAAAACGTCTATACATCCATATTACCTTTTTTTTTTGTCTCTTAGTATAAAATTCTAAGAGTTGCGCGTCTGATTTGTATAAACCACATTCCTGCTAAAATCTTAAGATATCTAGATAAGTCAAATTATATAAAAATAACAAATATTTCAATGAATTCTTGGTATTTTCCACTTACTCTGCAATAACAGTTTTTCCTGCAGACGTATGGGCCGAAACAAGGACAGATTGATTATTTTCTACACAAGATATTGCCTTTTTTTGAAAAGAGTCCAAAACAAATTTGTAGGTCTTTGCTGGGGGGTCGTCTGAATCAACAAGTTTTGGAAATTTCTGCATTGCGGGAATGGCCACTTCGTGTAAACAGCCTTGATCTTTAGCAATAGTGTGGATTACTATTCCAGGATCCAGAGTAGACACACTTGAAAGTAAAAACATGAATCGGTTATTTGAAGGCTTATATTTTTTCCCACCAAAATATGGACACTCCGTTTTTTTTCATTTTTTATTTTGAACATTTTTTTTAATATATAAAAAAAAAAAAATAAGGTCTTTTGACCCACTCTGCCACCAATATTAGCACAATTTGTTCACATAGGCTAATACACTATTTAATTTTGCTAGAATGCTTTAATTCGATATTATAATTTCAACAAAGTAAATATTGTAGTACTTAAAATTGTTAATATTTATGTATTTTTAGCATAATCCAGCTGTGCTAAATTGTTCATTTTGAAATGGTGCTGTAACGGGGCATAAACTTAGCAGAAATTCCAAAGTTGAACATTTTATGAAATGCATATAAACAAATTTTGCACTAAAATTCCGATTGCCTCGATCAAGCTTAGGATAGCAGCTTAGGAAAAAAAAAAACATAATTGAAAGACAAACTGGCAAATCACCACTTTTGCAAAAATAATATCTTTGATATTTTAAGATTTGAAAATACAGTTTTTAAAATAATTTTAATGTCAATCATCTAACGCTTTGGATATTTTTCCCAGTATGTATTCTCTGTATCTGTATTCTCATCTGCAGAGCATAAAAAAATATTTTTCTTACTCAATATCAACATCAAGTAATGGATCAGTTTTTGTGTGCTTCACCGTGGGACAAATATCTTCTTCCGCTTTTCTTTTGGGAAAACGAGCTCTTGAGTCAGCATCCTGAGATTTTTCAGTTCTATTTTTTTAAAAAGGATAAATAATTAATCAATTAAAGGAAATAACTACTTCATTGTGTTGTATAAACAGATTGTGGAACATGGTTATAAGGAATACGACACAAAGCAACCATCCACTTCCAATTTTTTATCACAAAAAATATTTTATAATTTTATAATACATACTTTTGTAATACAAGTGATCAGATGATGAGATCACATCATTCTGACTTTAATACTTATTTTTTTAGGTTTTATTAGTAATTTGCTTTTTAGTCATTTTTTTAACTTTTTACTTTTCTGCCGAAATATTTAAGCAGTTTTTCTTACATCATGGGTAATTAAAAAAACTGCCGTGCCTTCAACATTGAATAATCATTGTAATAAAAATATATAACCTTAAAAATTACCTTTTGGATAAATTGATATCATCAAAATAGTCATCCCCAAAACAACTAAATAGATTTTCCAGAGTGGTCATCTTTTTATTTCAAGAAATTATTGTTACCAAATAAGAAAAATTGTATGGAATAAAAAAATTGTTTATAATTATTTAAAGTATGTGTCAAGTGTCAAACTTTACCCATGTGGGCATAGAAGAAAAAATTATTAAGCACAGATAAATCATGTAATATCTATGTCTATGGAAAAATATAGAGAGGAAAATCAATAGTGATGTAAACATTAGATATTATTGATATAATACTAATAATATCGACGGTGGAAAAGAAAAAGTTACATAGGGATACTATATTGTGCAAAGGAAAATGATACAAAGCGACATGATAATGATGGTATCATTTTCCTTTGCACATACTATGTCGTTTAGTAAACTTTTTCCTTTCCACAGTCAATACGTTGGAAGATATTTCTAAAAAGCAATAAGCCCGCCGCCCTCTTGTACTCTCGCTATGTAACTGTACACCAAGTTTTAAATAAATAAATATGTACACGCATGGGGTTGTTGGTGTGGGCTTGTTTTTAAATGTAAATGAAGTTACGCTATCCGAAATGTAATAAAACAAAAAACATTCAAACAAAAATTTGGCACTAGGCGGAATTACCCCATTTGACGGTATTTATAATAATCTAAAGCTAGCTACCCATGTAGGCTCCATCACCCAGGATTGGCGGAAAACGTACACGTACAGCATTTTCAGTAATTATGTATTAATATTGTATACGCCAGTTTCTCATGCATTCTCTCAAGTAAAATCCACGTCCCGCAACTCTGATGCAAACTGCCAACCGATTGTCAACAGTGGATGTCCAGGACGCCGAAAACCTGATGTCTTGTAAAATAGGCTAGCCTTGTTAAGGCTCTTGGGAGGCACACCGTAGTATATGGCCCAGCCAGCCGAAACGCCTTCGCCAAATGATACCAAAAAATATCAATAATGTAATAACTGGTTATATTTAGATAGAGCTTTTAGACCCGAGTCAGAAGCAATTGAGGAACCACTTGCCTAAGTGTGGCTTGGGCGCGGGTTAGGTAAGTTTGCACACTGAAAAGCCCTAGTCTCATTCAGGCGGATCTTCATTTGACTTGCTGGGAATGTTTTTCATGAGCCCCATGCGGCCAAGCCTTGTTTCAACTTGCAGTTTGCTATTTGATTTGACAGAGATGACGTAATACAAAGATTTATTTACTGCCAGCACTTTATTTGTTAACAAAATCCGACTAGTAGATGGTTAGTGACTAAAATTTGATTAAAGATGAGTGCTTCTAATATAAATGTTACAAAATAAGACTTTTTTAAAATAAAGAAGATGAAAGGTAAGGTGGAAAACTTTAATAATGAATTTACCGGGGCCAGTTTTTTTATTGATCAAAGTTGCAAGGTTCAACAATACATAAAAAAATCTTATTTGGAGTGTAAAATAAAACAAAATGGTAATTTTTAAAACTAGTTTATGTTCATATTTGAATAATTTATGAAAATAAAATTAGATAAAAGAATTTCATTCATGTCCCACAAAACAATTAAATATTTTGTAAGAATCACACATAATTAATTTGGGGATTATTACAAATCCAATGCATACGTTATATTAAACAGCGTCTCAATAATTTAAATAATATTAATGATCAACAGGAACTGGAAGGTTTGTAGAAAGAGGATTGACATAGTGTGGTCTTTTTGAGAAAATATTGAAATATTATATTTTTAATTACTTATTAACCTGGAGGGAGGTATATTTTCAGATTAACTAAGATTTGAAAATTACTCTTTGAATGTTGTTAGCATTCCAGTAATTCCCACATGAAATAAAAGTTATTCATTGTTTGGGGGAATTGCATGATCATACAATTTTTTCTAGCAATAAATTCATGAGATCTTAAATAAAAATGAAATCCCAAATCATAAGGTAATTAATTTTTTGGTGGAATCTTATAATTCTGCCATTTGAAAAAAAAAGTTATCTTAAGCGATTCGAACCCTCGAATCCTCAAATCCCTCGAGAATCACGATTTTCAAACTATTCGAAGATTCAAAAAAATAAATTCAAACACCGAATCTTAATTTTTCAAATTACTAATGCAAATTCGTTCAATGTGACAAATTAAATGTCAAAATATCCTTTCGAGCG